>JALIGW010000003.1:79090444-79237944 GCA_023053685.1 Diadophis punctatus similis | reverse complement strand
CAATGACCTCCCCCTGTGCATCCGCAAAACCCCCGCACTGCCCCCACACATGTGCACAACTCCCCCTGCGCTGCCCCCGCACATGCGCACAGGCCTCACTGAAGTCTCCGGACTTCCCATTGGCCCGTTGGCCCATTTTTCACCATCCCCAGACTTTAGAAAACCTCTTGAACCTTGGGGACGGCGAAAAATGGCCCAACAGGCCAACCGGAAGTTCGTTTCTGAACTTCCAGTTGGCCCGTTGGGCTGTTTTTCGCCAAAAAGAAGGCTGAAAATCAGATGGCCAGCATGCGCATGCGCGCTGGAGCTGACATAGGGCAATGCCTCGTGTGCCCTCAGATATGGCTCCATGTGCCACCTGTAGCACATGTGCCATTGGTTCGCCATAACTGTCATAGGACTTCAATTTTTGGAGTCTGGGCAGGACAGACGAAAAGAAGAACCTTAATTCTTTCCCTGATAAATGCCAGAACATAATTGCTTCTATGATATGCTGACTGAGTAGGATTTAATGAAACTCAACAAACTCATCTATTCGTTCAAAAAGAGTTTTAGAAATCTTGTAGTTTGTGTCCAAGTCAAAGATTATGCACTTGAATCAGTACTGAGCTTTTTAAAAATTTATTATTTTATTTGTGCTTCAAATTTCCTTTTAAAACTCAAGATTGTAAACTTAGGGAAGTCCCATAATTTTCTCCTCAGACAATAATCCTGCAAAATATCTGAGATTGTGACTGGACATTAACATCCCACCATTCAGTGAGGATAGCCCCTAGTCTTACATCTTAGCTAGAAAGAAAACCTTTCCCTTTTTTCCATTCTGGTACAGGTAGTCCTTGACTTACAACCATTCATTTATAGTAACTGTTTGATGTTACGACGACACTGAAAAAAGTGACTTAAGATCATTTTTTACACTTGTAACCATTGCAGCATCTCCATGATCAGGTGATCAAACTTTGTTTGGCAATTGGCTCATATTTATGATGGTTGCAGTGTCTCAGGGTCATGTGATCACCTTTTGAGACTTTTTAAGAAGCAAAGTCAATGGGGTAGCCAGATTCACTTAACAATCCTGTACTGGTCCAAGCTTAGGAAATGCTTTTCTCAGTCAAATAAAACTCCACGCAAATGGATAAAACATACAGATTGCATTTATTGTCTGGTATCTTCACATCATAGACTTACTAATGAGATGAAATTATTCAGTGTCTGTCCATAATCTGTCCCATTACACGTAGGTGAAAAGAGATTCATTTCTCCCCATCTGCAGGCTGTTGCATGGCCCTTTGTAAGACTTAAAAATGGCTGTTGGAGAGCATGGCACAATTACCAAGCAGCCTAGGTAAAGCTTGATGGCCAATAAGAACACACAGATGGGGTCAAATGTCATGGACTACATTACCCAGAGTGCAATCTCCAGCTACATTCCCCTAATGCAATCTCTTAAAGAAACAGCTCTTAATCTGAGCTAAATTTGTTCTATCAACACAAATCCTGTTATTAACTTTTAGAACTGTTGCAATGATTCAATTAAAACTATGGCAAGAAAAGTCGTGAAATGGGGCAAAACTCACTTAACAACTATCTTGCTTAGAAATGGAACTTTTGGGCTCAATTGGGGTTGTAAATCAAGGACTACTTATATATTGTTATCTTGCCATATTCTGTGCAACTCAGAAAGCTGCTGTTTCTCTGTTCCTATAACTCCTAAGGGCATTTGTGCTATCTATACATAAAAGACATTTTTGTACATTTAATATTTTTAAAAGTTTCGGTATGTTTAAAAACGATGTAATCCCCCCAGCCTTTAATGACATAATGCAAAATATCCAAATTAATCCAAAATATCCAAATATGAAGGTGTGGGAAAAGTACTGCTTATACAACTTTGAAACATACCAAAACTCTGTCCTCAAAATGGTATATGTTGTGAAATAAAAAGGATTTAAAATATGTTTAACTTTCTTCTATTACAGTTGTTCAGATAACAGACTAGTTCTGATTGTCACAATGCCTATGTAAGGTAGAACGAGTAATTCTTCACATTCAAACTTTATTCAAAAGGAAGTTCTAAAATGACTTTTTAAAGTAATGTTATTATTCAATGCTATTTCTGTGTATTTCTTTATGAAGGATCGCTTTTGCCTTTCACATTAGAGATCACTAGTCCAAGACTTCAAGACTGTTTTCAAATTTTCAATTGTTATAATGCACTGAATGTGAACCAAAGCTGCAACCAGACATTGTGGAAATCTCAAGCAAAGAAGAATAATGTGGTTTGTCCCTGTCTCTGTGTTGGCGGAAGAGACAAAGAAATACCTTTTATGATGAGATTGTATGCATTGGAGCTTATCATAACTTATATTTTTTATTTATTTGTATCAGTATTTTTTTCCAACACAGAAATGGCACACACAATAAACAATGCAGTTCATGCGCACAACCAATTCAAGGTTGTTCATTTGGGGACATGTTTTATCTTGTGCCTTGCTTATTGTTTCACAACTCGTCAATAAATCCTTGGATCGTTGCGCAGAAGAAGACATTTCTCCATTGTGGCAGCTACAACAGGTAATAATATTCCCATTAATTCTTTGTGTGTGTAGGGGGGGAGGGCTACAAGTGTCAGGAGCTGTCACTGAGAATTAAACATTTGTTTATATAGTTGGGCATTTCCCCAATTATTTTATTGCCAGCTAGCCTGAATAATTGCTGACTGGATGGCTTGACAGAATTGCATTGCATGATTATATCTTTAATAAACTTACTGTTAAAATGTTCTGGGGTTTTAACAAAATGAAAAATGCTGCGGAGATTGTGGTGATTAATGAAATGTAAAGTAAAATAGAGCTCTTTTAATTAATAAATGAATGAATGCTTTGCTACTCTGGAAGGAGAGATAGAGAGACAAGATTTATTTATGTGTTTCTTTGATTTTTATCATGTCTCTAATTTTTGCCACAGTAATAACCCTGTGGGCTGAAAGATAGTGACTAACCCCTAATCACCCAGTGAGTTTACCATCATTAGGATGACCTTGAATATTCCTAGTCCCACTCCATTTGTTTAATCCAGGTTTTTTCAACTTTGGCAACTTTAAGATGTGTGGACTTCCACTTCCAGAATTCCCCATCCATTCCCCATGCTGGCTGGGGAATTCTGGGAGTCGAAGTGCATGCATATGAAAATTGCCAAGGTTGAGAAACACTGGCTTAATTGCTGAAAGTGTATCCCTGAACATTGCAACAAATGTTATTGGCCCATTTCTGAAATTAAAGACATTCTTCTATATCAGTGGTTCTCAACCTTCCTAATGCCGCGACCCTTTAATACAGTTCCTCATGCTGTGGTGACCCCCAACCATAAAATAATAAAATTATTAGGAAACTCAGGGGTGGGTTCTAACTTACCTCACTGCCAGTTTGCTTGCTCCTGCGCTGCGTGGCCGCGCCTTGTGGGTGTGCGTGCGCTTTGTGCGCACGCGCATGCGCAGTACCATTTTTTTAAAAAAATGCAAAAAAAGCCAAAAACAAGATGGTGACGCATGCGCAGTGCCGGAATTTCGGCTTCTGCGCATGCTCAGAAGTTCCAATGGTACAATATATATATTTTTGCAGTAGTCTATTTCCATGTGGGTGGACCCGCCTGGAGACGCATAGAGGAGCGGTGTCTCGGTTCCTAAGACCATCGGAAATATGTGTTTTCCGATGGTCTTAGGCAACCCCTGTGAAAGGGTCGTTCGACCCCCAAAGGGGTCACGACCCACAGGTTGAGAACCGCAGTTCTATATCAAGGGTTTGCAGCTTAAAGGAAAGTTTTTCCAAAAACATTTTTTGGCTTAAGTGTATCTAAGACAATTAGGGACTAAATTACAACCACTATTGAAAGTATGTGACAGAAAATTTTTCAAAACTCAGTTGTCTGTCTTAATTCCCTGCTCCATTTCCTCTTTTGTACATCTGTCACTAATTGCAAATTGGCAGTGGCAGATTTGTCCATCCAGCATAGAGACTTAATGCTTTTCAGAGTTTTCATTTGAATTCTTACTCATTCAGCTATGTTACTATCTCTTGCTCTCTAGTAGGCTCCTCATTTTTAAATAGCTACATGACACACAACATGAATCCCTCTATCAGGTATACAGTTAAGCCTATTGATTTTGGACAGGGCAGCAGGTTAAGAATTTTATTTTGTTAAATTGTGCTTTCTTGAAGAGGTGAGGTGAAGTAAGGTTTTCTTAATGAGAACGTAGCCACATTCAGAAAAATATGTAATAAAAGAGACAGAAAGAACTTGACAATTAAAATTACATATATGTTAATAGGGTAAAATGAAACTCACACATTTGTCTACCTGAATGAATTAACGAATTAATCAGTTCTTCCCAGTCTAACTTGATGTAAGAGTTAACATACTTCCCATCAAAAGAAGAAGATGAAATTAAACAAGGGGATCCCCACACTTGATAGAAGAAGGAAGGAAGGAAGGAAGGAAGGAAGGAAGGAAGGAAGGAAGGAAGGAAGGAAGGAAGGAAGGAAGGAAGGAAGGAAATTTTTAAAACCATATCATTAACAGTAATCTTTGCTAAAGTATTTAATGCATAGAGAGAGCAAATGTGCTGCTATTTTGGGAGGATAGAAAAATCTCTTCATTTGTGCATGTGATTTGTTCATTGTATTTTTTATTTTGTTTTAAACTGGGGGAGTTGTATGTTGTTTGGAATTGACTGATTGGAGCAGCCTATAACAAAAAATTAATTGATTTCTGGCCTGTAACATTTCCTCATATGATTTTTTTTTTTGGACATTTGTTCCCTCCCATTGAAATTCTGCATGAAAAGAAAGCGCTCCATACTCAAAAGATGCTTTCCAAATCCATATGTTCTATTGTTAATATTGTGCAAAGTGGACATAACCTGTGTTGGGGCTTGTAAATCCCCATGTGGCTGCCAAGACCATGGAAAGCCAAATGAGATTTTAGGAAGGGTTCTTTTCATGTTAGTCTGGAGTAATATCGAATCTTAAAAACTGTAACAGGGATATCTTAGTCTTATGGTGGCTTGGCATATTCTCCCACCTCCCTCAACAGCTGGATTGAGTTGCCTTTTTGGAGCTAGGCATTCAACTGACTGATAATGGAGAATATTGGTAGCTCAGGGCCGAAATGTGGCATCCTTGGCGCTCTCTGAGCTTGGCTGTTTCATTACCCAAACTACTGCAGTTAACATCATCAGTGCTAGTCCAAGCTACCTAGTTGTTATGGGTAATGAAACATCTGTAAGAAAACAACCAAGCTCAGGGAGCATCAAGGACCCCCATTCATCTGACTCTCTGTCAGTTTCCCCATAATTTGTTACATTACCTCATTTCAACCATCAAAGATGATACTTCCTGCTTTGGCTGGTGAAACATCAGAGGCCACATGTTCTACCTGGAAAACATCAAAGAAGGACCAATTTGAGCATGAATGATGCATGAAAATAGCACTGTCAAATGACCCATGAAGTACAATGCCTCCTCCAGCCTCGCCAATGAAAGTGCTACCCTCTTTTCTTCAGAGATCTGTACTGATGATTCAAGGCTGGGATTTTGTCAACCCTATTGCCTTCAGAGCAAACCAACCAAACTTTCCATTTGATAGTCTATGCACATTTCAAATGGCTGACAGTTTATGCGGCTACAGATTTATTTTCCCTGACTTGTTGGGTGCCTCAGGGTTCGGTCCTCTCGCCCATCCTGTTCAACATTTACATGAAACCGCTGGGGGAGATCATCCGTAGACACGGGGTGAGTTTTCAACAGTACGCTGATGACACACAACTGTACATCACCACCCCGTCTCAATTCAGGGAGGCAGTGGATGTGATGTGCCACTGCCTGGACGATGTTAGGATCTGGATGGGAAGGAACAGACTCAATCTCAACCCTGACAAGACTGAATGGCTATGGATGTTGCCTCCTAAGGACTACACCAATTGTCCCTCCTTGGTTCTTGAGGGAGGAAAATTAACTCCCTCAGAATGGGTTCGCAATTTGGGAGTCCTCCTAGATCCACAGTTAAAATTAGACCAACACCTTGCAGCTGTGGCCAGGGGGGCTTTTGCACAGGTTTGCCTGGTGCACCAATTGGGACCATACTTGGAGAAGGAGGCTCTACTCACGGTCACTCATGCCCTTGTCACCTCCGATTGGACTACTGTAATGCACTCTACATGGGGCTACCCTTGAAGAGTATTCGGAGACTACAATTGGTGCAAAATGCGGCTGTGCGTGCTGTGGTGGGTGTTTCAAGATACACCCATGTAACACCCATACTCCGCCAGTTGCATTGGCTGCCCATTGGTCTCCAGGTACAATTCAAGGTGTTGATCATCATCATCTTTAAAGCCCTACATGGCTTAGGACCAGGTTACCTCCAGGACCACATTCTACCTCATACTTCCCTTCGACCGGTTAGGTCCCACAGAGTGGGTCTCCTCCAGGTCCCGTCAGCCAAACAATGCCGACTGGTGGGGCCTAGGGGGAGGGCCTTCTCTGTAGGGGCCCCTGTTCTCTGGAACCAACTACCCCCAGAGATCCGAATTATCCCCACCTTGCTGGCCTTCCGAAAAGCCATTAAGACATGGCTCTTCATGCAGGCGGGGTTATGAGACAATTCACTTCTTAGGTCTCCCCCACGTATGTATGGTTGTTGTATGTTTTTTTAATAAATTCTTTTTTAAATTGTTATTAAATCTTTTATATTGTTTAGTGGTTCTTGACATGTTGTACGCCGCCCTGAGTCCCCAGGGAGTTGGGCAGCATATAAGAACTCTAAAATAAAATAAAATAAATAAATAAATAAACAGTCCCGTTGCCTTTTGAAAAAGCACCTTTGAGACAACTATGACATGGATGACTGAGAATCTCCACAGTCATCTACAGATTTGTTTATTTGGGCCCAAAATTGCATGGAAAAGTCTTTATCCCATTTCAAAGCTTTTATCTCTTTTCAAAATGTAGACCTGGAACTTCACCTACATTATTATTATCTTGAATGAAGTGAACATGATTTGCTTATCGCTATGGCCATTCAATAGCTTCGGACATTTTGTGACCCTATAAATCTCAGTTCACCAGGACTGCCTCTCAGCAGCTGCTTCTTTGAGCTCTTGTGTAACCTCCTACTTGTGTGATCAATGATAGCAAGTAATCACCTTGTCTTCTGACAGTCTCTTTTGGGGATGACTTGCTCATTAGAAGCCATCAGTAAATGTTGTGGGAAGGAGCAGGAGACAGAGAATCACACAAAATCAATGCCTGGCCTTGCCTTTCTTCTAATTTTGGTTAAAGCTCCATACAATTTCAGAGAGGCATTTGCTGTCTTTGTTTACATTTCAAGCCACTCATTCGAAACCTTTATTAATGTCAAAACACATGAAGGACTCCGCATTAAGTATTAAATGCATGTTCAGTGCAAAGCAACTTGCACACAGTTATTACCACAATGATATTACCATGGTCACCATGATATTACTACATATATTACCATGGTCATATAAAAAGATGTTGAGACTCTAGAAAGAGTGCAGAGAAGAGCAATAAAGATGATTAGGGAACTGGAGGCTAAAACATATAAAGAACGGTTGCTGGAATTGGGTATGTCTAGTTTAATGAAAAGAAGGACTAGGGAAGACGTGTTCCATTATCTGAGGGGCTGCTACAAAGAAGAGGGAGACAACCTATTCTCCAAAGCACTTGAGGGCAGGACAAGAAGCAATGGGTGGAAACTAAACAAGGAGAGAAGCAACCTAGAACTAAGGAGAAATTTCCTGACAGGTAGAGCCAGAGGTGGGTTCCTCCCAGTTCAGACCAGTTCGCCCAAACCGGTAGCAACCTGCTGGTGACATCACGGTGACATCACGGAACTGGTTCTATTGGTGCCGGTCCATGGATGCTGCCACCTTTTTTTAAAAAAAATGTTTTTTTTTCTTCTGCGCACGTGCAGAAGCCAAGTTTCAGCACTGCGCATGCAACACCATCTTGTTTTCGGCTATTTTGGGGGGGAATTTTTTGGCATTGTGCATGTGTGCACGCACCCACGAGGCACGGCCACGCAGTGCAGGAGGAAGTGAACCGGCAGCGAGGTAAGTTAGAACCCACCCCTGCATACCAGGAGAGCACACGCCTCCCTCCACTTGAATAGGTATTTTGCTTGGGCACATTCCATGGGAAGGGCCCCTTTCCCTTTCGGTTGCTCAGGGCCCAGAGCCTACCAGCTCCAAATCTTAACTCTCCTGGCAGCTCGAGGGAAGCATCTAGTAAAAGAAGCCGGCCGATCTCTCCCATCCTACGGACGGTCTTTTTCTATACCGATCACAACTAAAAGCGCCCTGTCTGGAGTTTGAGCTCACAGGCTGATCTCAGAAGAACTTTTCGCTCCCCTGAATGTCTTTTCAGGCCCTGAATTGAACTAAATCCACGAGGTTTCAGATGCTCAGATGCTCAGATCCTATGAGCAGGAAGCCTTTGCACAGTATGCAGGGGGATCTAGCATAGATCATCTCCCCTGCGTGCTGGATCTCAGGATCCTTCCAGGCCTCTGAGGAAATGAACTGCAATAGTACGTAGCCAATTCATGTGAGCGATGGCTGGGGATTTTGGGAATTGTGGTCTGCATTACTAGCGAATGGTGAAGGCCATCTCAACCCTCAGCACCGCTTCGAGAACCGTTCTCTCTAGAATTGGTGTGTGTGTGTGTGTGTGTGTGTGTGTGTGTGTGTGTGTGTGTGTTCAGAAAACAATGCAGATCCATGGCAAAGTAGCCGAAGGCCTTATGGGAAGATTGGGATCTTTCTTTGCCCACCCTAGATCTTTTGATCAAGAAGAAGGGGCCTGCTGAGATAAAGTCACATCTTTAGAGGGGTGGCACCCTGAGATCTTTCACTTAGGAACTGGGGACCCACTGACCGCACTGTTAGAGGACAGGCCCATTTCAGAGAACCTCCGGTGCCTTATTCTTCACCCAACTCCAAGCAATTCATTCGGAAAGGTTTCCTCATGTGAGCTAAGCCGAATTTCGTGCACACCAACTAGCCCACACCAGCGAGCGCTAACCCGAGACAGCGGCAGTAGGCTCAGCTGCTTTAGGGAAAAGTGCGACCTCTTCTTTTCAAGCCTCAACCATAAGGGCTAGAAACGTGGCTTTTAAAAAAAGAGAGAGCAATCAAATGCTCACTTGCACTCGCAGCGCAAATTGTGTGTGTGTGGGGAGATGCTGGGGAGGTGGGGGAGGAGAAGGCTGATGTTATATATCCCGTCGGAGCCTGAGAGAACCAGACAGGTGTTCCTCCCTTCTTTAACACTTGGGGAGGGAGCCGAAGGGAGCAAACCACTGAAGTGATTCCTTCAGGAATTGTTAAAAGTCCCTCCACTTGTTTTAAAACTTCAAGCCTATCCTATCTGCAGATCGAGGGGTCTGCCATCCTTTTGAAAGGTGGGAACAAAACGGGAGGGGGGAAGGGGGAGGGGGAGTTTTAAATGCTCCAGAAGTTGTAAATGCTCCAACACTGGAAGTTTTTAAGAAAAGATTGTATAACCATTTGTCTGAAATGCTGTAGGGTTTCCTGCCTAAGCAGGGGTTTGGACTAGAAGACCCCCAAGGCATGTTCAGTGCAAAGCAACTTGTACACAGATATCATATCTGCATTCCCACACCCTTTCTTTTTCTTTTCTTTTACTAAAGTCTAGATACATTTACAACTTCTGCCATGCTACTCGATCAATTGAACAAAATTCCTTTCAGCAACTGTTAGGGGATCCTGTGAAAGCAGTCATCTGACATGAATCATAGGTCTAATTATGGCAATGTCAGAGCTCTGTTAAACTTGTAGAAATATTTATTTTTGCATTTATTCTACCAGGTGCCACACTGTTCATGCATTATATATATATGAGAGCTGATTGGGAATAGAACCTTGTGGCCTAGAGGTTAATCTTCTGACTTTCAAAGCAGACTGCCCAGGTTCAATTCCCACTACGGGTATGGCTATCTGATGAGAGCAAAATAGATTTAGATTTATTGCTCAAAATAGATCTATAATAGTCTCCCTTTATTTTCATTTATCAGCAAAAAATGTTATACACACACACACACACACACATAGATCGCTATCGCCTATCTATCTATCTATCTATCTATCTATCTATCTATCTATCTATCTATCTATCTATCTATCAAACAAAATAAAAAACTTGAAACAAAGAACAAGTAAAGTGGGAGGTAAGATGAGAAGAGGGTCAAGGCTAAAAATTCTTCATAAGCAGAGAATCTGCCCATAACTGTAACAGATGCTTACCATCCTACACTATCACTTTGATTGTCTCTTAGCATGAGTGACATCTACTGGCAATTGGGAGAAAACTAGCACAAGAGCTGTTGAAGTTTATTACGCTATCAACATTGAAGTTTAATTCTGGAAACATAATTGAAAAAATGCTAAGAAATTCCTACTAATGATATTTCCATTATTAAATAGTTTAGCAAAATATTTGCTTTAGATTTGTTGACACACACACACACACACACACACACACACACACACACACATACACCCCTATGGAATGACAGAGAAATGAACATATAATTCTTTATTATTTGAAGACACAGTTTTATTTATAAAAGCAAAATGAAGAAAGTAGTTCAGGTTTTTTCCCCCAAACTTTATTAAATTTCAACAAAAAGTAAAATGCATAAAAACAAAAAGATTAGAAGTGAAAAGTCAGTGAAATAAAAGTGTGTCTCTGTGTGGGTGTGGGTGTGGGTGTGTGAAAAAGGAGTAACTTCCATCTTTTGATTCAGTACAAATATAACATATATTGATCTCTAGCTCTATAATTCAAGATAGTACACAGTATTTCTACAATCATAATTGTTTCATTGGGATCTGATCTAATTCTCAGATCTCCAAATTAAAGTTTTATTCCTTTGAGTTTCTAGCAAAAAGTCCAAAAGTGGTTTCCAGGTAGAAATAAAACTAGACAAGTTTTTCTTTACTCATCATAGTCAGTTTTGCATTCTCGGCTAATTCTATCAGTTTCACCATCTATTCTTTCATTGTGGAAGAATTGTGCATACAAAGGCCTCATTGCAGTTATCATACATATAAAGACAGAGTCCCATGTTTTTTCCCCATGCTATTTATCCATTCAAATTAAAAGAAAAACCTCTAGTTCCAATTGTACATTTGTTTTAAGAATTCTCTGATTTAGAATACATATCTGATTTCAATATCTCTTAGCTTTCATGCATGTCCACCAAAGGTGATTAAAAGGTACCTTCAGGTTGATTGCATTTCCAGCATGTATTTGACACACCCTTGTACACCTTTGGCAATTTATCAGGTGTTAAATATAAATGGTATTGGTACATCATCTTATAAAAATTATATTTCAAATTGTAATTTGGTGTGGATTTCAACCCTTTACTCTACAAATTTTCCCATTGATCAAGCATTATATTATACCCAAAAAATGTTTCCTATTTAATCATACTGTCTTTAACACATTCATTTTCTGTATTGATTTTCAATAAAAAGTGTATACATCTTAGCAATAACATGCTTATAATTAATACACCAATCCAATTTAAAATCAATCTTCTCTTTTGTAATGTCAACATTCTTTAATAAATTCAATTTAATTCTGTCTGAGCATAAACAAACCACTGACAAGTAAAACTCTCATTTTTAAATCCTTTTGTTTTTAATTTAGGATCTCCTTCAGAAAAAGTCAGTAAGTCAGCATACGTCAACCAAGTTTGTGTAACTATCAATTTTATTCTAAAAAAGGATTCTTGGGGTGGCAATTGTAGAAGAATATGGAGAGTCAGTCCTGGTTTATGTATGTTCCAGACCAATATGTTTTCCTGGCATGCCTAACAAAATTATTTTGAAAATCCATATTACATTAATATTGTCATACCATACATAGCCATCCAGGGGTGAAATCCAGCAGGTTCTGACAGGTTCTGGAGAACCGGTAGCGGAAATTTTGAGTAGTTCAGAGAACCGGCAAATACCACCTCTGGCTGGCCCCAGAGTGGGGTGGGAATGGAGATTTTGCAATATCCTTCCCCCAGGAGTGGGGAGGGAATGGGGATTTTGCAGTATCCTTCCCCTGCCATGCCCACCAAGCCACGCCCACCAAGCCACACCACGCCCATCAAGCCACGTACACATAACTGGTAGTAAAAAAATTGGATTTCACCACTGCATTCCACTCAAATCTAAAATCATGTCCATCTCATTCCAATACCCTCCTATTTCTCAGAATTACCTAATCTTTCATTTATTTATTATTTATTTTATTTATTTTGTGAGATTTATATACCGCCTCACAGTGCAAGCACTCTCTAAGCGGTTTACATCAGTAAGCAACGTACAGTATATTTACATTGCCCCAACAATCTGGGTCCTCATTTTACCTACCTCGGAAGGATGGAAGGCTGAGTCAACCTTGAGCCGGTGAGATTTGAACCGCTGACCTGCGGATCAGTGTCAGCTAAAGTGGTCTGCAGTACCTGCCTCTAACCGCTGCGCCACCTCGGCTCTTATCCATACTGGTTAAAAGGTACAGATATCAACAATCACAGAATATTTTTTTTCAAAATCCCAGCATTAAAATTTCCACTTCTCTTCATATCAAAACAGATCCTGTACTGACTTACTGACTGAATTATACATTAAAAAAATCAGCAAGTACATTTTCTTCCATTACACAATCTCCATGCTAAGAAAAGCTATCCTGTTAAATGTCATGTGGATGCTATAAGCAGAAAACCTCCACTAGGAATAAAAATCTGGCAGACTTAACAACACACACCATCAAAAAAAATGTGCAAAGAAAATCAGACTTTAGGTATAATAATGCTGAAAAATAAGGACACATTTTTCTCTAGCAAGGTTCTGGACTTAACGTAGCAGCAATGCCACTTTTTGTACATGTCAGAAAAAGTCATCCTGGTTATTTTCTTTGTTCCATATCACTGAATTTTAAAATGAAAGAGCTGTCAGGGATCTTGGAGATGATGATCATAATTTATTACACTTGTATGCCACCCAACTTCCAATGACTTTGGGCAATTTGCAGCAATCAAAGAATTATAGTAAAATCAATAAAAGATGGCAAATGCAACAGAGATCTCTTTTCCACTTGCCAAAATCCTGGGTCAAGATCCAGGTCTTCATGGTTCTTCTGAACAACAATAGAGTGAACAACATCATGCAGGAATCTACTACAGGGGTGGTATTCACTTACCTTCCCTACCAGTTCTCAAATGTGAGCGTGCAAGCCTTCTGTGCATGCGCACAGAGTAAAAACTATGATGTGCTTACTCTACGTCCGGGCGGGTGGGTGGAGCCACCCACAGTCAGTACTACTGGTTTGCCCGATCCAGATAGAACCGGATGAATACCACCACTGGTCTACTATCACAAAATCCTTAATAGTTGTCTCTCCTACCTCTATTAAAATGCTTCCTATGAAAGCAAGTCTACCACTCTTAAGATAGTTTGTTCCAATGTTGAATGGCTCTTTGTTAAGAGCCGAGGTGGCGCAGCGGTTAGAGGCAGGTACTGCAGGCCACTTTAGCTGACACTGATCCGCAGGTCAGCGGTTCAAATCTCACCGGCTCAAGGTTGACTCAGCCTTCCATCCTTCCGAGGTAGGTAAAATGAGGAGCCAGATTGTTGGGGGCAATATAAATATACATTGCTTACTGGTGTAAACCGCTTAGAGAGTGCTTGCACTGTGAGGCGGTATATAAATCTCACAAAATAAAATAAATAAAATAAAATACGTCGTGGTGTTTAATTGCAAACTTCTTTATTGCAATTTAAGACAACAATTGTCTTGTTTTTTGGAACAATACAGAAGAATATTTTCCACCTTTTTTATAATAACCAGACACAGAAGTCCTCTCCAGAGCAGGCCTGCCATCAGTTCACACCCTGCTGATGAAAGCCCAGACATACTGGGCAGGCCATGCTGCAAGGATGCCAGACCATCACATTCCTAAACAGCTCCTCTATGGTGAGGTGACTCAAGGAAAGCGATCGCACAGAGGACAAAGGAAGTGATATAAAGACACGTTGAAAGCCTCCTTCAAGTCCCTTGATATCGACACCACCTCCTGGGAAACCCTGGCACAAGATCGATCAACATGGCACATGCTGATCCACCAAGGCTGTCAGACATCTGAGGACAGAAGAACAATCATAACACAAGAGAAGCGAGTACTCTGCAAAGCCAGATCTGCAAACACTGCAACAATGGTGCCCATACATGCCTGCCCGACATGTGGCAAAATGTTTCGTGCCCGTATAGGCCTTACCAGCCAACTGCAGACACATTGTGGACAGCCGACAACCTGTTAGATATCAAGGTCCTCTTCAAACACGATGGACGCACATCATCATGATAACCCTTCACATTCCTAAAGGCAGCTGCATTGTCTCCTCATAGACTTCTCTATTCTAAACATGACCAATATCTAAAGTTATTTTTTTGTTTTTTCTTTGGTCTGTCTTCGTAGTTATTCTCCCCTGGACATGCTCCAGGTTTTCCTATATCTATCCTAAATGGTGGGATAAGAATGCTTGCTATGGCCTGATCAATGCAGAATAAGAGGGAATTATGTCATCTCTTCATCTTAACACTGTAGTTAAGCTCTGTAGTCAGCCTGGGATCATATTTGTATTTTTTATATCCCAGTCACAAAGTTGTCTTATGTTCAACCTGTGATGCTCATGTTCAGCTGTTTTTACCTAACAGTTGGGATAGATATCCCTATCTCTTCCAAAACGTTCTGGAGAATAAAAGCACAAGATCAATGAGAAATTTTGGGGACTTTGCAGTTTGGACTGAGTTCATTTTTCAATAAAATCTCCCCTGCCTCCCTGGAAAATTTCATAAAGTTTTGCTTTCTTTTTACTCCCTGAAATTTTTGTGACTTCTGAAATGGCCCAGGATTGCATTACCTAAAATTTCTGTCTAGCCTGGCAGACTATAGCTGATCTACACAATGATATAATTGCTATTTCAGTTTCCTTTCTTGGGCTAATAAATTATTATTACTTAGCCAAATCCTCTTGAATGGACACTTGTATTCAAGTGTATCTCTATATGTGTCTGCCCTCCCTTTATATTTCTAATAATGGCACCCATTCTCCCTTTTTTGTCTGAATTATTCTTTTTAGCATCAGGGATAAGATTACCCTTTAAACTTTGCATACCACTTTAGAGTTTTGTGCCACCAGGTTTCAGTAATGTCTTCTAAATTATATTTAGTTAGCTTGCATCAGAATGGCTTCCTGCATCTTTCCCATACTCCTCATTTATATAGAATGGAAATCTTAGGTTGTATGACTTGATCTATTCCTTCCTGTATTATTATTATTATTTTTTGCTCATTATTGGATGCCTCACAATCTTGCGTGCCACTTCTTTTTCCAATGCTTTTTCCAATACCATTATGCTATTTCAATGACTGAAGCACTAACATTGATGATTAGCAAATAAAGCAGTCTATTGAGAATGTGTAATACACCATGGAGATACCTAATCAAACTTATCATTTCACAATTGGATCAGTTTGTACCTTTGTGCAACCATCTCCATCTAAGCTAAATTACCATTTATCTAAATGATTTTAATATTACCTCGGCAGTTCAGATGGATTGACAGCACTGTATTTTACATCCTGAAAATACAAAATGTTGAAGTCCTATTCTGATTGCCTACTGATTATGAATGATATTTTACCTGTCTACTTAGTGTTTCATACTGAAAATATTTTGCCCGTATTGTTTTTTTTCCCCTAGAACTTTATACCCTTCTTAGGATTACAGTAAACTTGAATTATGGTAAATTACCTCAGTGAGCTCCAGATGTATATTTTGGGTAATAATGCATCAATGTAAGATATATAAACTGTCATCTCCAAATGTCATGTTTTGGCATTCACACCCCAAATTCTTTAAAATCATAAGCTGAAGTACCAAAATCTCATGAGATCTGTCAATCTTACAGGATTTCAATCTTTTTATTTTTTAAAAAAAATAATTCTTATCTACAGGTACTCCTCAATTTGCAACCTTTCATTTAGTGTCTGTTCAATGGCACTGAAAAATAAGTGAATTATGGCTGTTTTTCAAACTTATGACCATTTCAGCATCCCCATGGTCACGTGATTAAAAATTCAGATGCTTAGCTCATATTTATGATGGTTGCAGTAGTCTAGGAGTCCCATGATCACTTTTTGCGAACTTTGGACAAGCAAAATCAACGGGGAAGCCACATTCACTTAACAGTTGCATTACTAACTTAACAACTGCAGTGTTTCACTTAACAACTGTGACACGAAAGGTCATAAAATGGGCAAAACTCACAACAACTGTTTTGCTTAGTGACAGAAATTTTGGGTTTAGTAGTGGTCATAGGGTGAGGACTATTTATACTTACCTACCCGCAGGTGCCATCTAAGGAAATATGAATGCCATAGATATGATATTGCTGATCCTTAGCTATGTGTTAACTCTATGTGTAAGAAGCTTTCATGGATACTGTAGTGACCTATAGAAAAGAAGAGACCAGGAACTGTTGTTTTTTTTTGCAAAATTGCAAATCTATTAGCAGCAATAAAACCAGTAGGGTTTTAGGAAGATGAACAGGTCAACCTAATACATTACACTCCCAATCTTGTGTGTCAGGAATAACAGCATTTCCGCACTAGCTTATAATACATAGAAACAAGTATAAATAAAAATACAGAAAGTACAAATACAGAAATAAGTCCAAGGAAAGAAAAGCAGTACCTTTGGTTTCAATATATTTAAGAACAGTTCTCTTCAGCTATTGGCTCATCTTGTTTTTAATACAATTTATATGTATGTTCCAGTTGCAAAGAAAAGAAGAAAGAACATCACCTCTCTTATCAATCTCATCAATCAGCTATATAAATTGCTATGATTGCCCATATACCTTTCATATCAATCTTATTGACTATGGTTATTTCAGTTTTATTGGTTGGATTAAGATTTAACCATGCTAGAATAGGACTATTGAAATAGGACTATTAAAATTATTTAAATAGGCTTAAATGCCCTTGTTATTAATATGCAACTATTGTTGTTTAATTATATGATTATTAACAATCAAGTGGTCCACGGGATAATGATCTTAAGAATCACAACTCAATCTTAACTGAAAGGCCACAGTTGTCAAGTTTAATTCATATCTTCTCAGTTTAACAGTTCAAATACAACATGTATAATGTTCTTCACAGTGCACAAGATAATTCAGTCCCAGGTTTTTAAAATGTGCTATGTTGGATATCATTCCTCTATCTTCAACTATATGGTTTACCTCTCTCTGTCTCTTCCCCCCCCCCCCTTGATATCTGAGCAGCTGCATTCAATTGTAAGCTTAATTTCATGGTCTGAAAACACAGGCTTTTGAAGCAGCTATTGTACAATTCCCAATTGTCTAAATCCACCCAAAGTCTATTTATTGAGATTTACTTTTCACCCCATACCAAGGGCATTTTTGGCAAAGGTTACCAATGGAACTACCTATATCTCATTTCCTCTGATGCCAAAAATAATCCTTGAAACTGATTTATGTCAATCTCCCTTGATTCTCATTAGAAGATACATATTGAGATATCCTAGTTATTTATCATAAGTTTTTTCTTCTTCTTCTTCTTTCCATGCTTGCTTCCTTGTTTTACTGCTTGGTAAAATGATTACATATTTTGTCCCAGTCACTCAGCAGTGTCCCAAATTACTAATCTTGGATTTAGTATAGAACAGCAGGATTGGGTGATGCTTTCCAGAAGTTTCTGGAAAGAAACAGTGCTGTCTGAACCACAGAGGACTGCTTGCTAGAAAGCTGGTAGAGGACTGTGGATAAATACAAACAAAGATTCAGCTGAAGCATTTTACAATAATTATCTCTACTTCTTGATGTTTGCATTTTTTCCTCCCAAATGCAGGGTGGTTTTCTTGCAAGAAACAAAGAATCTGCCACTATGTTCCTCATAATTTTTTTTTTACTGTAAATCACCATAGCAAGCTTTCAGGCATTAGCGCTCTCACAGCTGTCTAGCCTGTTGTCATCCTGTTGATGTCTTTATGAAGGCAAGAAGCTCAAGAGATCTGGATAATTTATTGTGAAGGACAGAAAAAAATGTTGTTTTTGCAGTTATTAATGTGTACAACATATAGGACACTTTAGCTACACCTGGTTCATGGCAAATATCTTTCACAGTCCTTTAAAAAGAATAACATATTTCCCTGACACTTTTTTTTAGCACAGTTTGAGCAAGCATTTATTTGCTCAGTCTGATTTATTTACATTTACTCTTGTGCCCAATTGAGGGACCTTTGTACCGGAATAAATAGACAACTTCAGGCTCTCACTTGGAATTTCAAAGCATATAGTGCACTTTTTGAACAGGGGGCCGATTCACGGTCCCTCAGACTGTTAGGGAGCCGGATCGACTGGGTGGTGTGGCTAGGTGGTCATGTGACTGGGTGGGCATGGCTAGGTGGTCATGTGACTGGGTGGGCATGGCCAATTTAGCAGTTCATTTTGCCTTTGTCCTTGCTGTACTTGCTCAACCCAAGGAATCTATTTACTTAAGACCCCCTCCAAAGGGAAAAAGAGCACAAAATTTCTTGCCACTTGCCTAACTTCATTACAACAGCAGCTTCAGGCTCCTTAAAATAGGCCATTAAAAAAGAATAAAACAAACAGGATTTCCTTCAAAATAACTCCTGATCATAAAAGCTAGGAGACATGGAGACATGATCCCCACCCACCCACTTTTAAAGTGCTACTTTAAAAGCAGCTCCTCCCCTACTCACCCACCGGCCCTGGATCACGTGGCTGCACTGGCAAGATCACCCCCTCAGTCAGCTGGCCCTCTCACAGACCCTTCGGCCTTACCTTCGGCAGCAGCAGTGTGATCAGAAGTGAAGCTCAACCGGTGAAATAGCTAACCAGAAGTGCAGCTGGAGTGGATGCTCGCTGGAAGATAAGGCCAAAGGTGGGGCGAGGGGTGGGGCTGAATCCCACCACTCCGGGGGCTAGATACTTTGCATTGGCAGGCCATATCCGGCCCGCAGGCTGTAGTTTGAGGATGCCTGATATAGTGGGTGCACCAATAAATCAGGAACTCTCTCCTTCTAGAAAGAGCTGTCAAGGAACCATAGCGGACCTTCCAAATGTGTGGACTTAAATTCCTCAAATTCTCAGTAATGGGAGTTAAAGTTCACACATCAAGAAAACATTGACCTTGCCAGTGACAAAACACAATTTATCAAAATTTCAAACAGCCTCTTACGATGAGTGAGAACAACTAACACTAACTAATCACTAACAGAACAATTAAGCAGTGGAATGGTTTACCATCAGAAGTTGTGGGTGCTGGGACTTCCGGTTTGGAGCGCTCCATCGAGGACGTCCCTTCGTTGGACGCCTTTCCGATCTTTGTTAAAAGCCGCCAGAACAGCTGTCTGGCGGCTTTGAAATCTCTTCCCCGGGCAAAGGGGAGAGATGAGAGCCTGACAGGTGGGGTAGAGCCCCCCCAGCACCCTAGGAGCCATCTGGTAGGGCGCGAAGGGAGAGCTCCCCATGCAGCCTGTCTCCAGCTCCGAAGATCAGGAAACCTCCGTTTTTTGCGGAGCTAGATGGAGTGACCAGCCGCTGCTTCAAGAATGGGATTTATAACTACATTTAAACTATAGAAGCAGACAGAGAGAAACAGGCGTGAGATGGGCAAGTACTGAAACCTCTTTTTTTCTTTTTTTTTTCAACTCCTGGGTAAGCTTTCACTTCGGCAAGGGAACAAAGGAAACAGAGTAACAATATGGCGATTGAGAAGTGAAAGTGACTTTCATTTCCCCAGAGGTTTTTTTTCTCTCTCTCTCTCTCTTATGGAAACTTTTAACTTGGAAAAATGGTTTTTTCTTTCTCTGTCTCCTAACTCTGGATTAAAGTTATAACAGAAATATTTCCAATAATAAAAGACTACCTGATTTTTAAGCTGGAAAGAACTTTAACAGGCACCTGGCTTTCTTTCTTTTTCGTACTCTTTTGAAACACCAATGGCTTCAAAGTCTGGAAAGATTGTTTTGACTAAAAGAAATGACTATTCATCTGGATATATTTCTAAAATGCAATTTAACACTGAGCTAACACCTCCACAGCCTTTGACACCTGAAAATTTATTAAATAATTTAAAGATTATGAAACATGAACTTACTTTGGAATTTAATCAGAAAATAAGCGAGATAGACAAAAAAATGCAGGCTGCTTTGAAGAATATGAATCAACAACTCAGATTTGATGTGTTAGAGGTTTGCAAAGGTTTAGCAACAAATATTGAAGTTTTGGCAGAACGTATTGAAACAAATAAACAAGCTTTGGCAACCTCGGTGAATTACATAGACAAAATCCAAAATGATATTGCAAACTTTGAAAAAGAGGTCTTGATGACACAGTTCAGATCCATGGAAGTTGCTATAAGGATCAGAGGTTTGAAAGAAGGATTATATGAAAATTTAAAAGGCAGGATGGTTGATGTACTGGATCAGGTGTCTGGAATCTCCAAAGTGGAATTGGCTACACAAATCGACAAAATATACAGAATCAATTCGTGGTACGCTAAACAAAAGCATTTACCAAGGGACATTATCATATATTTTACCACAAGAGCTTTACGGAATAGAATTATACAAGCAACGTTTAACAATAATCTTATGGTGAATGGTCAGGAACTAAAGATTTGGAAAGAAATCCCCTCTAAAATGCTTAAAGCCAGAAAAAGCTATACTTTTTTGATTGATGAATTTAAGAGATTAAATTTACAATATAAATGGGAAGCGCCAGTTGGAGTAGCAGTAAAATTTTCTGGAAAAAGATATCGGCTCAACACGATAAAAAAAGCTACTGAATTTTATGTCAATGTTTTAAAGGCTGATATATCCAAGATTCCAGAGGAAGGATGTATGAAAATAAAAGAGGAGGAGGAGGGGAAGCCATCTTTGATGGATCAAAAGGAAATAGATTCAAAAACACAAAAGGAGTGCCAGAACCAGATAGCTGGGGAAAAGGAGATGGAGATCTGGGATCAGATGGGAGACGAGTCGACAAATCTGAATTTACTGAACTATTAAAAGATGAACTATCAAGATACAAAACGATGTGATGTTGAAATATATTGGACGGATAGAGATTAATATGATTGCATTTTTTCTTTTTCCCTACTTAATGATTACCTATGCAATATTTAGCTAAGTTTTATATATCTTTGACGTTACTTTTAATGTTAATTATATTAGATATATATAGTTTGTTGAAGATTTGTTTATTCTTTTTTCCCTTTCTTTTTTGTTTATTGAAGTTAGTAAGTTAATTTAGAATAATATTATGTTATTAATATTATGATGAAATTCAATATTTAATGATTACTTATGTAACATTTAGTCAAGTTTTATCTTAGAGGTTATTTTTAATGTCAATAATATTAGTTTAAGTATAAGCCTAAATGTGTAAAGTCTATCACAAAATATTAGTTTAAGATTTTTGTATTTTATACTTAGTTATTATTTATATAACATTTACTTTGTATTAGATAGAGGATTGAAGGGAGGAGGTAGGAGGTTTGTTTGTTTGTATTGTTAAAGAGATTTCTCTTTCTTTCTTTTTTTTATTCTTTTTTGTATCTTTACTATTGTATACAAATGCGATATATTATTAGTGTATAATCTGGAGTTGAAGTTTTTTTAAAAATAGTGTTCTTTTTTTTCTTTTTTCTTTTCTTTTTATTAACAATTTAAATTTATTATTATGCCCTGTATTATCTCTGGGAAGTCCGGGGGGGGGGAGGTGGGGAGGGAAGGGGGCGGGTTCGGGGGGGGAGAAAAAAACAAAAAATGTTTGTACTTCATATTTAATATTTTGCTACTACTCATGTAATTTTGTACTAATAAAACTTTTTGAAAAAAAAAAGAAGTTGTGGGTGCTTCATCACTGGAGACTTTTAAGAAGAGACTGGACAGTCACTTGTCTGGAATGGTAAAGGGGTTAGACTAGAAGACCTCCAAGGTCCCTTCCAATTCTATTATTCTGTATTCTGAATGATTACTCCCATCCTGTAAGATCTTTGTAAGGCCCAAATATGACAGTAGAGGCTGGTATTTTGTTTTGCAGAATGCACTTTTTTTAAAATAAAATAAAATAAAATAATCAATGTAATACCTTGGTGGACACCCAAGTGCCCACAGTCACAGTGTTGCCTACCCTGCTATACCTTAGTATCATGGACATAGTAAGGCACACCTTGCTATAAATTTGTTCTGAATGCATGTAAGAATCAGCATATCAGACATTCCGGTTTCATGGAATGGCTATAGAAGGCTTCCCTCCAGGGGTGGGTTCCTACTGGTGCGGTCCAGTGCGCACCTCCGGTAGGGACCCACCAATTATGCAATTTGCGTGTGACTGCTCCAGTGCTGTCTTCACCGGACAGTCACACATGTCACCATCTTTTAAAAGAATTTTTTGGCTTTTTTGCTTCTACGCATGTGCGGAAGCAAAATCTCACTGAAATCGCGCGCGCGCCCCCTCATGAGATTTTGGAGATATTTTGTTTCTGCGCATGCGCAGAAGCAAAATCTCACCGAAATCGTGCGAGGGGGCACACGCACGTAGCGAGCGCGCACGCGCACGAAACGTGGAGATGCACACGCAACACACCGGTATCGGTAAGTAAGCAACCCGCCCTTGCTTCTCTCGATATGTTAGGATTGGAACACCCACATTCCTAGTGAGCAAATGCAACAATAGTTAGGAAACTAACTGGATTGGTTAGTTGGATGCATTACAGCTTAGTTGTTTGCTAGGAAGGGGTAGCTTCCTAGTTTGATGGTATAGGTACTGACCATATCACCTCCTTAGCCTGCAACTGCATTGCGATCCCTCAGACAGACAGACAGGCAGACATAGCAAGTACAGATGAAGTTCCTGGTGGCCTCTTCATGTGTTCAATATCCATAAATACTGAATGCTTAAATAAAACCTTATTAGTCCCTTGACCTTCTGCTTTGATAAAAATGCTATTTTTTCCTTAGCTACTCAGCTTTCAATGAACCATTGCGATCTTACGTTTATTCATATCATAATCAAATACATGTTTAATCATTGCTAGTAACATCCCTGCAAAGGATTAAGACAACTGTCTATGGTCACGTCCAAAATAGCTAATCTTACAGTAAAAGGCGGGTTCTAGAGATTTATTTCAGCAGGGACAGAATAACTCTTTCTATTTCAGTAATTTTTATTGCCTTTCCCCATTTGTATGAATATTGATCTCCATTTCACTTCATTGTATGTGCATAATATCAATACAGGAAGACAAAAACATGGCTTTAGTATAGATCATAAAAGGCTTTGTTTCCAAGTGATTAAACATAATGAATAACTTCCAATTTATTTTCACTGCACTCTAGTCATAACTTCTTTATTCTGTTGTCAATGAAAACTAAGCAGCTTAGGTCATAAAATATTGGCTGTGATGAGAGTGTAGATTTTTATTTAGATATAGGTTAGGCTGGTCTACCTAAACTGCTAAATGAGATATGCTCAATAGCCAGTTGCTTGAATTAAGACTGCTGCAGAGATTTATTTATTTATTTATTTATTTTGTTATTCTTATATGCCGCCCAACTCCCGAAGGACTCAGGGCGGCGTACAACAGGAAAAAAAATACAAGAATAATCAAAATGCAAGTGATTAAAAAACAAATACAAATTATTAAAAACAATATTAAATAAATAATATTAGATAATTTTTTTGGAATCAAATCAAAGATCTCTGTTGGCTTTCTTGCTGCTGTTGCCTATAATCCCACCCTCTCCCAACCATAAAGCTTGAAAAAGTGCTAGATGACACCCAGAGAAGTCATAAAATGAAACCTGATAAAATAGTTATGAGCTTGTAAGTTGTCCTCAGAACAAGATGCCTGAGTGAATATTAAATGCTTCGTTCCCCTTGTCCTCCAGTCTATAGTGCTTCTGTTTTCTTCAATTGAAGAGAAGAAGAAGAAGAAGGAGGAGGAGGAGGAGGAGGAGGAGGAGGAGGAGGAGGAGGAGGAGAGGAGAAGAAGAAGAAGAAGAAGAAGAAGAAGAAGAAGAAGAAGAAGAAGAAGAAGAAGAAGAAGAAGAAGAAGAAGAAGAAGAAGAAGAAGAAGAAGAAGAGAGGGAGGAAAAAAAAGCAAAGTAAACAGATATAATCCATTAGGCTGACAGCTACACATATTGTGCTCATCTTCAGAAAACATCTGAGAGATGAAAAACAATGACAAACAAAAATAACACGATTTATTGTATTATTTAAACTCTACCAGATTATAAAAATATTTTTATTTTCAATCTTTGACTTGTACTATATTTGAAGTTAGTTATATTCTTCATTATGAAGGAATTGATAGCTATTGTAATATTGGGTAGTGTTCAATACAACCTATAAATTGTTGCAGGAACTTACTCAATCCAATTCTCAAATCTATGTCCAATCAGAATGAATATACTGGAATGCTGATATTGATTGATTGATTGATTGATTGATTGATTGATTGATTGATTGATTCATTGATTCATTCATTCATTCATTCATTCATTCATTCATTCATTCATTCATTCATTCATTTAGAATTGTTGGTCATGACACAAATAATATCTATTAGAGGAAAGTAAGCACCGACACACACTAGCCATATTAATAGAGGACAAGACCACTGCATTAATTCCTCATGCAAGAACAGTTATGCTTAAGATCTTATCTGGGAGAATAAAGTTATACTTATAGAGATAAATGAACAGGCAGATTTCAGAAAAGTAGAGGTATAGGAGATCAGGTAATTAACATAATATATTTATTTGTTGATTTGTTTATTTATGATTCCAAACAACATAGCTCAGAAATAAATGTTAGAAGTATTTTTTTAAGGTTGCCATTTCTTGGCTATATTAACATTCATGGCAATAGTTTTACTCAGCGACCAAATATACGTATTCTGTATTGTTTTCATTGTTCTTAATTGTTTTTATGATGAATGACATCCAGAGTCACTGGTTGAGATGGATGACTATAGAAATCAAATAAATAAATAAATATAGCAAAACACAGGACTAACTTAATAACATTAACATGGATCAAAAATTGGATAAAGGAGGTGGCTTATCCTTCCTTCATTCATAGCAAGACCTTCCTGTAGATCATGCCAGACTGTGGAACATATTATGGTTAATGTAAACCTACCATAACAAGAGATTGTTCATCTGAGGAATTTTTACACTTAACAAAAAGCTGCTATAAGAACTTAATTTTAAGAAGTGATTCAAAATTAAAAAAAAGATATGGAAAAGCATGCATGTTTACACAGCCAATGTATTTACAGTGATGGGATTCAAGATGACAACTGAAATCAAAAGTGGAGGTCAAAATACTAACTATAGATATGCAGATAACATCACTTCATTAGTTGAAAGATATCAGGCTTCACACTAGAGCTGGCCAATAAATCTTGACTCTCCTGACACTTAATCTCTTATTCAAGAATAGGCTTACTCAGCAGAAGAGTCACAGTTGCAATTTGGTCAAATTAGGCTATTGCAGACAAACTGCTTTGTCCTTTGCAGAGGAAATAAACCAAACGTTTTATATTTGTCTGTTCTCAGGATACAAATGTTGGGTGTTTCTTTCTGCCTTTTCAACGGATGCTACGATTTTGCTTGTAGTGGACTTGGAGTACTCAGACATGTTTATATGAAAGGTTGCTATAGTCTGGAAAGATTTAGCCATTCAAAAAAGTCAAGAAGACTTCAAATAATTGTTGTGGTTTTAACCATTTAGTCGTGATCGACTCTTGACGACTTTATAGGCAAGTGTTCTCCATGCTACCCTGTCAAGCACAGCTTCTTTCAATTGTTGGATGTTCAGCTTTGTATGGGATTTGATGTTATCAAGCCTGCATGTTTTTATGAAAGCAAAAAAAAAAGGAACATAAGTATTCTCAGTTAATATTAAATTTAAGAAATCAAAGAAAATATCAACCTGCAAGCTTTGTTCGTGTGCAGTTATCAGAGAAGTGAAACTGGTAGACACCTTTATTTTCTTGAACTCAGGAAATGCTGAAGATGACTTTACTAAAGTAAAGAGAAGATTAATCTGAAGCAGGAAAGGAGTGAGGAATTTCGAAAAGAGGAAGGGGTAAAGACATGTTAGCAACAAAATAAGAATATTGAAAGAATACAGCTCTGAAAAGTGGACACTAAGAATGAGTGAGAGAAAGAAGATGCCATTAAATTATGGATCTGGAGACAGAGGTGGGTTCCTGCCTCTGATTGCCAGTGCGGCTAATAGCCGTTCTTCGGCACAGAGCCGAAGACTCGCGGATCCAGAGCCATCCCCGGGCGCTTTCCCCGCCCACATGGATGCCGCCAATTGCGTTCTTTTGCCCTCTGCGCATGCGGAATGCTTTGCACATGTGCAGAGGGCAAAAGAACGCAATTGGCGGCATTCATGCGGGTGGGGAAAGTGCCCGGGGACGGCTCTGGATCCGCGAGTCTTCGGCTCTGTGCCGAAGAACGGCTATTAGCCGCACTGGCAATCAGAGGCAGGAACCCACTTCTGTCTGGAGATGATTACTAACAAATAATAGATACAAGAAGAACCAATTTGTCAGCCCTTGAAGCAATGATCTTCAAGCAGAAATTCATTGACTCTGAATATCTGACAAAAGGGGCTTCTTGACTAAGAAAAGTTAATATGCTTGGCAAAGTGGAAGCTCCAGTTGGTGCAAAATGCAGCGGCCCACATGGTTTTGTGCAGACCCCGGTGTGCACATGTATCACCTCTCCTGCGGGAGCTGCATTGGTTACCGATTTGCTTCCAGGTGCAATTCAAGGTGCTGGTTGTCACCTTTAAAGCCCTTCATAGCTTGGGACCAGGTTATCTGAGGGACCATCTCTTGCCAGTCACATCTACCCGACCCATCAGAGCGGGGAGGCAGGGAGATACACCTGGCGGAACCCAGAAGAAGGGCCTTCTTTCGGAAGGCGCTGAAGACATGGTTCTGCCAGTAGACCTGGAGAACCCAGAGCGGGATGGAGCCCATTAAATGGCTCATGTGATCAGCTGTCGCTGGGGTGAGAGGTAGGGGGTGGGGGTGATTTTATTACATTAATTTATTTGATTTTTTATTAGTTTCCCTGTTTTTAAATGTGGTTTTTATATTCTGCAAGCCACCTTGAGTCACCATGGGTGAATAGGCGGCAATATAAATTTAGTAAATAAATAAATAAAAGTTAAAAGAAGGAAAAGGAAGATGTCTTTCTTTGCATGTACACAAACACACACACACACACATTTCTTTAAAAAACATAAAATATGAGATGGCAAGTGTTCATTCATGTGGATTTGTCCATAGAATCACTAAGATCTAAGTGTCAACTTGATGACACTTAACTTTTCTTTTTTGTTTTGTGAATTTAAATGTGATGAGGGCATGAGCCAAACCAAATTAGGCCAGGAAAGCAAGAAACTGCTTTTGGGATTTACATTATCTAGAAGAATTGGGTCACCTCCAGGCCATGCTTGATCTCACTGTGCATATCTAAATAAGTATTTACCAGAACAACTAATTTAGGATGTTACTTTGTTATATTTGCTATATAAGAGGGTCAGTAGTAAAAAGCAAAAATGCTGATTTTTTTAAATGAAGTTACTGCTTGTCTGCTTTTTATCCAGAAAGTATGGAAGCTGAAGAGCTGTGCTACAGTCTGAAACAATCCAAAATCCAGATGCGCAAAATTATTGGGAAATGAACATATTGCAACATACAGAAACTGTAATATTCTTTTATTGAATATTGTAATATTGTAATATTACAAACTGTAATATTGATTTTCAGTAGGGATAGATGCGCTTCTCAGAAAACTACCCTATTTTTAGTATAAAGCAAGAAAGACTTGTTCATTTATTTCCACTTTGTGTCCTACCTTTCCTCACTCACAGAACTGAAGAGGGCTAGAAGTCTAAAACTAAATTCAAACAAAAACAAAAAGGTTGACATTTATTAGTGCAGCTCAGAAGGTTAGCTTTATATAGAAATGATTACCGTAGAAATTAAAATTAAAAATCTAGACATTGTTTTGATACTGCCTGAGACCTGATTCTTCCAATGTAACATGTAGTGCTATACGTCATTTGATCTGTCAATCTCCCTCACTCCTCCTGTCATTAGAATAAGTCTGGTAGCTGACATAAGTAGGACACTAGACTTTGTTGGAGGGGGTGGGATGAGAGGTGGACAGAGAAAAAAGACTAGCAATGAGGAATAGAGTGCTTACATCATAAAATTATTTTCTCTACTTGTTAAAAAGGAGTCATACCTAAGTTGATTCATTGAGAAGCCTAGATCTGGTTAACAACAAAAGTGAAAGCATATTGGGCTAAACTCTATACTGAGGAGGATAAAGGGAAATCAAATCAGCTCCTTTTTTGCAAGAAACCTCTACCTCTCCTTATGAGCCAAGGGGCAGATTATCAACCTAAAGGGAAAGGGCCATGATCCACCCATAAAAAAAGGGAAAAGGGAAAGATGCATTGGAGGAAACCCAACTTCAAATTATGGTGATTTCCAATAGAAAATTATGAAAGATGGGAGGTGAATGAACATTATTCTTCTATCGTCCTTTCCTTACTGAAACTCCTTCAATTAATGTTCTGTTCTTTCTTTATTTTAACCAAATCTGAAGCACCAACATGCTAATTTCTACCTCCAGCACCAGGCTGAGGTCATTTTTTAAAAATGAAAACAGACAATTACCTTGCCATTCACAAAATGAGGATTGACATTATCTTGAATCACTGTGGTCTTTGGACATCCTTCCAGTCCATCTCCTCTTGCAATGCAGCTAAGAAGACTTCTTGTATACCTTTAATGACTCAATAGTCAAAAAGCCATTTCTCCCCATGACTTGTAATGACTTGTAATAACACCCAAACCAATGTTGAGGCAACATAAAGCCTATCTTCAATACTGTTACATGAGTCCAACAAAGACTGGATAATACTGTAAGTCACAAATGTGAAAATGACTACAGGTAAGTCTTGGAAAAGGCCACTAGCTGAAGGCCACTAGCTCACAGAAATTTGCCTTATCACAAATGTAAGCAGTAGAACTGTATTGAGAATCATCTGAGAGAAGTACTTTGCAAAGCGTGCTAACATGAACAAAGTACCTTTGCTTGAAAGGTTAAAGCAGTTACATCATTTCCAAGGTTCATGCCTCGAAAGTTGTCTCTGCTAATTCAGTTTGTTGACGATCCCAGAGGAAACGTTACCTGTACATCCAGGGGAGATGCAGACAATCAGGGACAGCTTTTGAAGTAGCTGAGCAAACCTGGCAACGGGCATGACTCTTTTAACACTGAAGAGATGTGCCTCATTTGCACTAATACATCTTTCAAATGCTTTGCACAACACTACTAGACAATACTGAATTAGATGAATTGATTGCCTGACTTGCTATAAGGCAATCTCCTAAGTTCAAATCAAACTCCTGCCCTGGAA
Source organism: Diadophis punctatus similis (assembly GCA_023053685.1). Classification (NCBI taxonomy): domain Eukaryota; kingdom Metazoa; phylum Chordata; class Lepidosauria; order Squamata; family Dipsadidae; genus Diadophis; species Diadophis punctatus. Next base: position 79,208,263 of record JALIGW010000003.1, on the reverse strand, counting down.
ATTGCTTTTTTATTAAACCCTCTTGGTCAGTGACTCTGGTTTGAGGCTCTCGTCTTCAACCTTTTAAATCAACAGGGCTTTTAGATGACATATTGCATGACCCAATGACTGTGATTTGGGCTATGAAGTACAGCTTCCTAAAACGCAGAACTCAATTTTAATTTAAGTCTGCTGAATTCTTATTTTTCCATTACATATACCCCATCTTCTCATTTATTTTCCTTGCCTAAAAAAAATAAAACAAGCAGAACAAAATAATAAAAGTAAAGGAAAAATAAATCTCCATTTTTGCCTGCAGGATATATGGTAAACATGATTCTGGGACTGTCCATCCGTGTGTAGAGTTGTCTTTTAGGTTTCCAGAAAATGGCAATCGTTTAATTTTCTTGTGGGAAACTTTATTAGTCCATGTTTTCTTTGAAAACAGCACTACATTTTTCTATTACTGCAAATGCTATTTTACTTTTAATTTTAGCATTCCAGTTATATATAATGAGCAAGATGTTCTTTTTTTTTACTGTGGTATTGATAAGGTGCTGCAACTCATCACAGAATTATTAAAATTTGCATCTGTGGTTTGACCATAGGCTTGGGTCATTCTAATTTGATTTGCTTGCTTGAACTCAAATCAAGATAATGTTATCATATTTGGGGTTGCTTTTGAATACTGAAGTTCACTTTGGTTAATATTGCTGACTACTTCATATGTTCTATGGTTTTGTATTGTTTTTGTTTTTTGGTCTGCAGGAGATCTAATGTCCTCTGATATGAAGTGACCTATTCTAGTCCATTTCAGTTTTCCATTTCACAATGGCAGTTCTTAATCTTGATATTTCTGTTTGGACAACATAAAGTTTGTTTGCTTCATGATAGTGATATTCCACATAACAGATTCATCATCGGAGCACTGAATTTTCCTTTGCCTTTGGGCACATCAATGTTACTCAACCTTGATCTTTGCTCTTCTTCAGATTGGGTTCCTCCCATCATTGGGATTCATCTTTCATTATGATCTTGTCATTGTCCTGGCTGGAATGTCCTTTAGATTTACTTAGAAGAATTCTGCAATTAGTTGTCATGTTCTTCTCCAGTGAAATTTATTATATTTAATCAGATCCCTTCATTATGGTCTGCTCATACAGGAGTGCACATTCCCAAAAGCATAGCTCATTCCAGCAATAGACATGAAGGTTCTTTCCTCGCTATAAAGTAAGAATCTATGTAGTATTATTCTGGATTTTTAAAATAGTCTATCATGTATGTAATACATAAGATTTGTTGGGGGGGAAAATCACAGGTAAGTGAGCATTATAATGCATTTAAACTACCAAGAATTGCTTCTCAAAATCTGAAGTACATAAAATTCCAATTTATTTAATGTAGAAACATTTCTGAAATGTTTGTAGACTCCCTTGAGTAACTGGGGCCCCAATATTATAGGCTTTTGCTTTAAGATCAAAGAAAAGTGTAGATAGCTCCAGGAAAAGGAACAGTCCAGTTCCATATCAGATTATCATCTGTTAAAACGTATAAATAATGTAGCAAAGCATTCTCCATTTTCAAAACATGTCTATCTGTCTCAGCCATTCTTCTTTCTATAGCTTTGATTGACATATATTTCCAAATCAAACACAACCATCATTCTGAGTGTTGTCAGTGTTGCAGAGGGTAGAATATACATATGTTCTTTTAATAAAAGATAGTGGCAATGTGCCTTCACTGTTCAGATATTTCCCTTTTCGTTCCTTCCTTTTATCCTCCCTTTTGAATCTGACAAAAGCATTTCCAATTCTAGTGTTTACCCAAGTTTACCCAGTATTGTAAGTGCCATTGAAGATCAAATGACCCCCTTCACCTTGTGGCCAATAAGTGGTTGATACAGAAGCTTCTTATTGCATTGAAACATCTTCAATGTCATATAAACAGGTAATCCTCAATTTATGAGCCCAACATTCCTATTGCTAAGCAAGATGGTTGTTGCATTTTGTCCCATTTTACAATCTTTCTTCCCACGCTTTTTAAGTGAATCACTGGAGTTGTTAAGACAGTAACAAGGTTGTTAAAAGAATCTGGTTTCCCCATTAAGTTTCCTTGTCAGAAGGTCACAAAAGATGATCTCAGGACCCCAGGACAGTGCAATCATCATAAATACATGCCAGTTGCCAAGCACCCAAATTTTGATCATGTGACCATGGGGATGATGCAACAGTCATAAGTTTGAAAAACAACCACAAGTCATTTTTTTCAGTGGTGTTGTAACTTTGAACAGTCACTAAATGAATGGGTGTGAGTCGAGGACTACCTATGTATATATGTACTGTATATTTATATGTATTTATATATGCAGTATACTGTATACCCATACCTGTATCTATCTAAATCTAATCTATATCTCTATATCTCTATCTATCTGTGTCTCTATCATCTCTATTTATATATTTATGTATCTATCTATGACATTAAAAATAACTCGCTTTTTACAACCCGATGATCCCTTAATTCATGGTAGAGTCGGGACAACTGGATGGAGATGAGCGTTTACTGGCCGGATGCCCTTCCTGATGCTACGCAGAGTTCACAGCAGATATTTTTTGTGCCCTAAGAGAAAAAAATATTTGTTGCTATCTAGGATTATACTCTCAACCTTCTGAGTGGGAGACGAGCATATTCACCACTAGACCACCATCCTATTCTATCTATATGAAACATTAAGGGTATATATTTCAATTTTCAGACGCGAAAAACTTTCGTTTCCAAAGATACATTTTTCTTATGAAAGGATTTTATCTGCTCAGATGATAGGCTGCCTTGGTCAAAACTTAAAGGTCAGGATCCAGTAGAACATACATGGAGAGCCAGGGCTCTTTTTACAGAATTGTCACCAGCAGTTTCTGAATGGCAAAGTGCAGGAAATATTGAGCTTAATCCTTCATTACTTCCACCAAGTCACTGACTGTTGAGATTTTACATTTGTGAAAGAGCCTGTTGATTAGGGAGAAGGTTGGCACACATCAAGCTGAGCACTTTTTAAAAAAATTAAAAAGTGGTTTTTGTGATTCTGCTAGGAACGCTTTTCATTTAAAATGTGGCTTCAGCACATGTCACCCTATGGGGAACAGAACATACAAAGTGATGCTTAGAAATACTCTGCACTGCTGATCTATCTTGCTCATAAGAGAAGAGACTGGTGAAGGTTTCCCCTCAGTGTTGTGAGCTTGGTGAGATTAAATTGTAAACCTTTTGTTGTTTAATGCTTCGCTGATTTTAGAAGACCTGATCTGACAGCTAGTGCGCAAATTATGCTTACAAAGCTCCCATATGGAATTCCTCCAGTTGGCAGTGAATCACATGGTGGTTACAGATAAAACTATTTTTCTCCTTTAAAACATCAGGTTGATTGGAAAAGGCAAGGTGTTTTTTTTTCCTTCCCATTTTTGGCATGCTTTGGAATATGCTACCTCTCCTCTAATGGATGTGGGGCCGATTAATATTGTGCTGGGATTTGTGTTCCATTCTGTCAATGGTTTTCTTCCCTAATCCTAGAGGTTTCTTTCTTCTTACTTCAATCTCAGGGAATTTTAGAGTATCCATTTAATTATTTTAGTGATGATTTTAAGATTGCCTTATCATTGCAAGACCACTAAACTTCTGGTTAGTTTCCCCACTTTTAAACACAGTTATCCTGGTCAGAATCCTTTAGTTTATTCACTGATGTTTATATATGTATAAGTCAGGGGTAGGTTCCTAATTTTTTTTACTACCACTCTGTGGGCGTGGCTTATTTTGTGGGTGTGGCTTGCCAGCCATGTGACTAGGTGGGCGTGAGCCTCGGGAGCTTGGCAGCGGCCAGAGAAGCGGGGGGGGGGGCATTGCACAACCACAATGGGAGCAGCAAGACCGCGGCAGTGGTTCTTCTAGGAGGCTCCGTCCGGCCTGAATGCTTCTCCCCATTCGATGATCCTAGGCTCCTGCCACCCATTCCCCTTCCTTTCAGCAGCTGGAGAAGCCTCGAACGTGCGAAAATGCCTGGGATCATCACCAAGCGTTCATGGCTTCTCAGACTGCTGAAGGGAGGGGAACTGAGATAGGTCCTGCCGTCCGTTCTTTCAGCGTCTCAGCCATCCTCCCCTGCTTGGACTCACTGTGGGGTAGGAAGGCAGTGCATGCACAGTGCCGGAAGCTCGGCTTCTGGGCATGCTCAGAAGAAAATTTTTTAAAAATTATTATTATTTTAAAAAATGGTGGCGCCTAGGCACCAGCAACCGACCACACCAGTACTGTGACGTCACCTGTGGGCCGCTACCAGTGCTATAGAGTGGACCGCACCAGTAGGAACCCACCACTGGTATAAGTAAAACTAAGCACATGGAGGATATATACAGATGGGCACTTAAAGTCCAAACTCTCAAGTAATGTTTATCATGGACACTTGGTAAAGTCTCACTTCGTTCTACATTGTTTTCCTGGCAATAATATAGATATAAAATATAGAATAATATAGAATGGTTCATTATTACAGGTAGTCCTCGACTTATGACCACAACTGAGCCCAAAATTTCTGTTGCTGAGCAAGACAATGGTTCAGTGAATTTTGCCCCATTTTACAGCATTTCTTGCCACAGATGTTAAGTGAATTGCTGCAGTTGTTAAGTTAGTAACATGGTTGTTAAGTGAATCTGACTTCCCCATTGACTTTGCTTGTCAGAAGGTCACAAAAGGTGATCACGTGACCCCGCGACACTGCAACCGTTGTAAATATGAACCCATTGCCAAGTGTCTGAATTTTGATCATGGGGCTCTGGGGATGCTGGAATGGTGGTAAGTGTGAAAAAATGGTCACACGTCACTTTTTTTCACTGCCATTGTAACTTTGAACGGTCACTAAATGAATTGTTGTAAGTTGAGGACTACCTGTACTAAGATGGTCCTTCTATGGTGCTGAATTTCCTGGTGGTGTCCCATGCAAATACTACCTCCACTTGACCTTTATCTCCAAACCACCATATGACCATTGCTACCACCATAACCATCGCTATGAAGCCTTCCAAGCATGCTCTGCTTTTTGTTCTGCAAAAATACTCAACAGGGGAGTTTCCTTACAATCTCTTCCCTTGGAAGCAAAGACACCTTGGGAGGCTACAAGTTGCAAGTTGCTGGAGTGATGATTGAGATATGAAAACACCCAGGAAATATATATTTTCAGTGCATTTTCATCCTCTTCATGCTGGTCGTTTAAGAGTATTAAGTATGGATGAAGGGGCCCTATGCAGTCTCAACTAGGAGCCACACTGTTCATGTATTTAATACTTATATATATATATAGATATTTAATAATAATAATAATAATAATAATAATAATAATAATAATAATGATGATGATGATGATGATGATGATGATGATGATGATGATGATGATGATAATAATAACAACAACAACAACAATAATAATCACAAAATCACAAAAATCACAAAATCACAAAAATCACAAAATCACAAAATATCACGACCTGGCCATAGAAACTACGCGATTATGGATGAAACATGTAACAGTGATACCCATTGTCATTGGGGCACTTGGTACCATGTCCAAGAATTTTATAAAATACATCAAGAAATTGCAGCTTCCTGCAATAACACCAGAGGAACTGAAAAAAACTGCGCTACTCGGAACATCGTATATTTTAAGAAGGTACTTGGTTTTAACATATTAACAGAGTTGGAAGGAACCTTGCAGGTCATCTAGTCCACCCCCACTGCCCAAGCAGGAGACCCTACATCTGCCTCTACCTAGGATCGAACTCACAACCTCCTGATTGTGAGGCAAGAGCTCCACCTCTAGGCCACAGCAGGATGCTGGCAGCAATCTGTATCAACCATTAGCACCAGTCAATGGTATTTGTGATGCATTTTGAACGTTCAGTTGACTGAGTTTCATGTTTAATGAATAAAGATAATAATAAAAATAATAATAAAGATGATAATGATAATGATAATGATAATAATAATAATAATAATAATAATAATAATAATAATAATAATAATAATAATAATAATAATAATAATAATAATAATAATAATAATAATAATAATAATAATAATAATAATAATAATAATAATAATAATAATAATAATAATAATAATAGCCATAGGTAAGAAAAGTGTTTAATTTTTTTAACCAAAAACACTTGCTTGTCCCCAAATCTTAGCCCTCTCCTCTGATGGTAGCCTTACCACCCCAAAACAAGATCTTCTGGGAAAGTGTTGCTTCCATAGAATCTGAAAATGCTCTATTACAGGGGTGTCAAACTCAATTTCATTGAGGGCCACATCAGGGCTGTGGTTGACCTGGGGTGGGTGGGGGGCATGGCCGACTGGGTGGCTGTGGCCATCTTGATGCCACTCATGGGGCGTGGCTGACTGGGTAGGTGTGGTCAGCTGGGTGGGCGTGGCCAGCTTGATGCCACTCCCCAAACTGCTGGCATGTTTCCACTTTGCATTGGGTAGACCGGTCTGAAGCCACGCTGGCCCGATGTTTCCTCTTCACAATGGGTAGACTGGGCCGAAGCAACGCGGGTAGACCAGGCCAAAGCGATGCGGGCTGTCCCCTTACATTTTCCAGGATGGCCTCATGGGCCGGATCCAACTACATCACGGGCGGGATCTGGCCCATGGGCCTTGAGTTTGACATCCCTGCTCTATTATATATATATATATATATATATATATATATATATATATATATATATATATATATATATATATATATATATATATATATATATATATATATATATATATATATATATATATATATATATATATATATATATATATATATACACACAAAAAGTTTTATTAGTACAAAGTACAAACATTTTTCTCTTTTCTCCCCCCCTTCCCCCCAAACCCCTCCCCACCCCTCCACCCCCCTTACCCTCCCCCCCTTTTGCCCCCCCCGCCCCCCCAACTTCCCAGAAAAAACACAGGGTATATTATACAATAAGCATAATATTAAAATATACTAACAAATTGTTAATTTCAAAAATTCTCTAGTTCTTTAACTCCTGATTAGTCAAAACTTTTAGAACATAATCTAGAAATTAAGTGTATAACATTGGTCATCTAACATTCCAATATTTATTTTTAAGTTATTTTATTTAAATGGATTTCTATGCCACCCAACTCCCAGGGGACTGATAACTATATATCTTTCATTTAAATAGTCCTTAAAACATAATATGATAATACAAAAAAAGAAAAGGGAAATTTTCTTCACCATCCAGCCAGATGCCTGACCGTTGACATCAGTTCCTCAATAATAAATGATCCTTCTTTCTTCTTTCCTGCTCTATTATATTTTGAGCTGAGCAAGACTGATTTTCAGTCCCTTGCTTTCACTAGCCTACAGCCAGCATATAAACATAGGTGTAAGAGAAAAGAATAAAAAAAATCAGCAATCAATTCCATGTTATCTGCATTAAAACAAAAACTAACCACAAAGTCTAGTTGACTTATTTGAGCCACTATGTCTCTGAATGTAACTGAATTTGTCTCTCTGCTTCTCCTATTAGCCTAACCTAAGGGCTGCTGTGCTTACAAAGAACTAATATTCTGTGGAATGACAGTTTTGACAGTACTGGGTGGGACAGCATTAATCTTGGGGGTCAAGACCATTTCACAACTCTGCAAAAGCAACATCTATAATAGTGGTGGGACATAAAACATGGGCCTCCACTGAACATCTTAGCAAGTGTACATCTCTGAAGAAGGTTGGATTCATTGAGCCTGGAGTACAGCTAAAAGGATAATTTTGTGATACTGGAAAGAAATTACTACCCTATACTTAAAATCCTGCCCATAAGAAATGTGTTTACTCTCAGTCTGAACTGGATCTCTGTTGGCATAATGGAAAGCCTGCTCATTATGATTCTGTGCAGTCAAACTTTAAGTTGATGTTTAAACATTGAGTTTCTTTTATACAGCATACCTACTGCAATATATGTCTGTGCATATCTGTGGGTTTTATTTCCTCGGGATGTTCTGTTTTTGTTCTTGCTCATTTTTGGTTCTTGCCCCCCCCCCCCCCTCTTATATTTTGTAGACATTTCCCCTTCCTCCCTTTTGGCTCACTTTCTGTATATTACAGCAATAAAAGAAATAAAATGTTTAAAATATTAGAAGTCACACAAGTTATTATACGGAAAGGCAGTGCTTTAGATCCTCTATGACCAAATGGCATTAGATTCAAAGGTTGTGTGTAATAACGTCTTGGACAATGTATTGGAAAGAAGAGCTCAACCTCTTAGCACAATATTGCATTTTCTTTCTATGACCCCTTACAGAATTTCAACTTGGCTCTTTCTGATGCTTGAAAGGCTAGAAAAGGGAATTGCAATGCCTCTTGCCCACCCAACCTGCATTGCTTCCCAAAGTGATTGAGGTGAAAGGGCTGATCTAAATGAATTCCTCTTCTTCTTCAAGCAGTAGAATATAGTTTATTTTCTATTTATTTATTATTTGTTCTTCTATGCCGCCCTACTCCCGAGGGATTTTTGGACGACGTTTCTCAATCTCTATCTCCTGCTGATTTGTTGTCAGTAGGACATAAAGAGATTACCAAAGATGGGTTGTGTTATATTCTATGCAACATAGTGCCCTACCCTATGGACCATCCTTGTCTACCAAAATTCCATTTTGGTATATCCAAAAGCTCCCAAGGCTTGGCTATGCTGTGGCTCCAAGGTGACCAGGATCTGCTCATAGGCTCCAGTCATAAAATGTGCATCTGAATCCATGTGTTCAAGAGTGTTTCTGAGACAGAATTTGAATTAAGAGTCAGCTTTCACATGGACTCCTCATTTTTGATATCCCCAGGGCTCAGGTTTTTCCCAGTTATCTTTTCTGTGAATGTGGGCAAATAATGACTATAGAACTGCTTGTCTCTTTTTCAAAATGAGGACTAAAAAACAGATTCTCTGCAGTTTGAGTAGATCAATACACATAGTAAATATATTAAGAAGTTTCCTATAATAAAATCACTGGTCACCTTTCAAAAGATAGAGATTTTATTTCTGTAGTAAATACTGAACTCACATTTAAACAGGTTATGATGCTGATTTAACATTCAATAAAAATTCTTTAGCAGAAAGTGAATTTTCCCAGTATCGTTACACTTTATCGCGGTGGTATAATACTTTTTCACTAATTACTAATATCAAATCCCTCCTGTAGCCATAACTATTATTTATAACTGAAATCATTGAACTATTTTAAATATGTTCCATAAGTAAGAAGAGCCTCATGTGCCCTGCTAAATAAATAAGTGAATAAATAAAACAGGCAGACTATAAACAAGTTTTTATTGGAAAAGTTTGGGAAGAGGAGAATTAAAGTCAGCACTTTCATCTTATGTGACTGCAGGAAATTATTTAAAAAACAAGGCAAATTTATATCCTGCAGCTACCTCTGCTATTGATTATTGCTTTTATTTAGCATTAAAATGGCACACTGGCCATTTATAAGGTTTCTCTAGCCATTAATGTGTTTCTCTTGACATCGGCAGGACACTTTAATGGAAAGCATCATTGACACAGCTGTTTCTCAAGGTGTGATATCCAGATGGGGGGCAGGGGAGATTAGTCACAGTGACAGCCTAAACATTTGGGAATTACATTTCTGTGCATATCATTAAAAACGATCAATACCATGAATACATAGAGGCCAATACTATTTACTGTAGAGAACAAGGGAAAAGAGAAAAGTTCTGCTTTGCATCACTGGGTTTGATTGCCATGGCTCTTTGCACAGTGTTGTGTAGAAAGTCACCTTGACTTAATCCTGAAAGGGAACCAAGTAGGTTTCAAATCTAGCAGAGGATAAAAACCAGTAATGGCAGATTTTTCTATTGCTGCATATCACCGAACAACCATTTGTTTTTAAAAAAAATTGCTTCCTCAAAAAGTTTTGGTGATTATGAACAAAACACAAATATAGTTTCAGAATCACTTAGGAAACGTGAAAAATATGAAATTAACGTTTAATGACTAATGTATTTATCGCATAATGTTTTTGACATGTTGCGTGAGTTCAAAGGAGCTAAAAAAGTTTGTTTGCTGCTGAATTTTATTTATACTAAGTGTCTGATGCATCTTGCTGCAGTGTCCAACAACAGTCAGCCAGAACTGATGGGTTCCGGTTTCCCTAATGCAATTTTTCCATAGTGGCAATGTCCTAGTGAAACTTTCACCATGTTGTCACTGACTGCATCTAGATTTTCGGGAAAGAAGTCCAAGGGTGAATGAAGAAAATGAATCTTCAGTGACATGGTGCACTTCACGGTCTTATATGCTGTAAGAAGTTTGTCAACCAGCTGAATGTAGTTTGGTGCTTTGTAATTGCCAAGAAAATTCTCAATGACATCCTTGAATGCTTTCTACGCGATTTTCTCTGGTTCCACTAACAGATATTCGACCTGATTGTCATTGATGCCTTAGCTGATATGTGGCCCAACAAAAATGCTTTCCTTAATCTTGCCATCATTTGTTCTTGGAAACATCTTCCAAATTACGAAAAACGTCAACCTTCTTTGTTTCCTCATTTTCATAAAAATTTTCATCACTCTCAGTTTTCGTCAAGGTGAAAATATCTTTCTTTGGGTCAACAAGTGGTCCATGTGCCACAGTTCTCTGATGGAACCAAATTATTTCATAATGGCCATTTCTTTTTCATGTAATGCAGCACTTCTTGCATTGCTATCCCATTTGCACTTGTAAGAACAATACTTGGCATATCTGTGCTGCATTTCCAAGCAGCAGAGCCACTACTTTAGATTTCCCCAGATATTCCAGTTGTACTTGGTGTACTGCATGTGCTTCAACAACAGTTCCATGTTTTCATATGTTTCTTTCTTTCATGTGGGCAGCATAAACAGGTACCGAAAGGGTGTACATTGTCATCATGTAACAGCCTTGAGGCATAACACTGATGAAGCAATAAAAAGATAACATTCCAGTGGGTATTAGTAATTGGTCAACTTAAAATTAATAAATTTAGTAAACTAGTAAAATTAGAAAACTTAAGAAGAATTTGCAAAACAAAAAAAACCTTCTATAAAATGGTACACGATAGATTAAATTATAGGTTATTTTTGTGATTAGCAGCCAAAAATCTATAAGATGCATCCAAATGTGTTCAGGAAGCAAAATTTGTTGTCCAGTGTATCCTACCTTTTACCGCATGTGTTGTCTTTTCCACTATGAAGGATATTTTCTTCCAAGTACTATTAATCATTGATTTTAAGAGTGTAAGTGCCTTGGAATGTAGAAATATCTTCTTGAATTTGGGGAGTGACATCACTTTGGGTTTGCCTTTTTTACCTATCACTTTTAATGAATATTCCATTAGCAATGCTAGAGAAATGTGACTTGTTATTCATCCAAAATGATAAGTGAGTGTGATGTCTCCTGTGGACGAGGATGACTCCTCCACTTCTTCCTCAGAGGCCTCGGAGGGAGAATGATGTCTGAGGTCGTTCCTGGCACATCAGGGATGACTGACCCTGAACTGCCAGCAAAACAGGCCTTGTCTGAGGAGAGTGTGCAAGCCAGTGAGGAAGAGGGGGAGGAGCTGCCTGCCGTAGTGAATGCCAGAGTACGCAGGGCAGAGAGGCGGAGGTCTGCCAGATTTCTGGGGAAAAGGCTCTGCCCCTCTTGATGGGGCGCACCGGGAGCTATTTAGCACTGCAGGCAAAGGGAGGCATTGCTAGAAGCAATATGTGTGGGCCGTGGCCAGATGTTAGTTTGTGAGACGCTGCAGTGGATTTAGTGTAAATTGCCAGAAGACTGTATTTGTGTTTTGGACCCTCTTTGAACAGCTGGTTATCTGTTTGATGGACTAATTGGCTATTGCCTGGAAGTTTAGTCTGGGGCTTGTTCTTGCTGGCTTCGCTTGGAAACCGACCCTCTGAACTCCTGTCCTGGGCTGTTCCTGTGAATTCTCCTTGTAAACCCTGAAACTCTGAGCATTGGACTTGCTGATAAACCTAATGGGAGGCTCCAAGCCTCAGATTGGATTTTGGCTTCTCTTTTGAAACTACTCAGGCAAAGCCTGTATTTCTGAGACTGTTTTGAGTTTGCCGTATTTTCAGGTCTTTGTTATCTACTTGGTCTGGAGCCAAATTGCTGTTCTAATCTAGCAGCTGTGAGAGAGCTGACACCTGAAACAGAACTGCTGAGGGGAAAGACATAATAAAGCTCTCTCTAAACCAACACTTACTTACGGGTGAGTGGGGCATCACAGAGAGGCCCAGAGGTAGATTAATAACCTTCTTGAAATTATGCTGGATGGCTCTATGAATATCAACTTCCCATTCAAGCTGAATGTATAGAAGAGCAAATTGAAAATCAGGAAAAACAATGAAACCTTAGCCGTAGCTTTGCACTGAGTAGAGAAGCTGATGGGTCATAATATGTGGAGGAGACCTAAGCAATGCTGCAGGACAAATTGCCTGTGAAATACTTCCTTTTGTACCTGGACATTGTTCAGTGTACTGAGACTGCAAAATCATTTTATGAGCAAATTAGTATCTGAAAGGTGAAGGGTTAGATTTATTAGGTTTTGGATACTACAATGTCTCAGCCTGTCTGAAGCCAAATGAGGGAGGTTGTGTGTGAGATGTCTTCCATTCTGTTTTGTATAATAGAGAAAGGGGGAAATTGACGGCTCTTTCTCAGCTCACCATCTCCTGATAAATATTAGGAATTAGGAATTCCTAATTCTTAGAATTATTATACTTATTTATTTATACAGAGAATGTCATGTGATTAAGGAGAACCAGCATAGCAGCTCATTCTCATTCTAAGAAACCAGAAGACTGTGAGTTCTAGGCTTTCCTTATACAGAAAAGGCATACTTTGGGCCTGTCTCTTTCTCTCAGCCCAATTCACCTCAAAGGTTGTTGTGGAGGGAAAATAAGAGGTGGCAGCATTTGGTATGCACACTGTTTTGAACTCACAAAAAACGGAGGCAGAATAAATCAAATAAATAAATCTACTACACTGAAGGAGTGCAAGAAAGCATGAGACTTCAAGAGATTTCTGTCAAACTTTCTTCTGCTAATAAAACTAACTTCTTCATCCATATTCAAGATAAGTTGAAAGAGTCAGCCTTTATGTGCCCATCTAGGTCAGGGCTGTCAAACTCCTGGCCCATGGGTTGGATGCGTTACGCGCTGGTCACGCCCATGCCCAGTTTAGCAAAAGGGGGGAAGTCCTGATATGTCACGTGACGCTGCCATGATGGCGTGAGTTTGACACCCCTGATCTAGGTGGATAGAACTCCACATGAAGCAGTCCCAACTGCAACAGTGTATTTATTTAATGGAAAATGTTTAAGATTGCCAGTCTATAACGTTACTTCTGACATCCCTGAACCATATAGAGCAGTGTTTCCCAACCTTGGCAACTTGAAGATGTCTGGACTTCAACTCCCAGAATTCCCCAGCCAGCGAATGCTGGCTGGGGAATTCTGGGAGTTGAAGTCCAGACATCTTCAAGTTGCCAAGGTTGGGAAACACTGATATAGAGGGTGAACTAGCCAGGCTACTAGCCACATTAGAATCAAAAAGTAAACTCCATTACTCTCTTCAACCTTTTTTGAACACATAGTACTGAATGAATAGTGTGAATACTGGTAAGTTCAATAAGGATTTTTTTTCCTGTCCTCTACATCAAACTTCTTAATTCCTGAAAATGTGCTTACTTTCTTGTATTTATAATATTCTCCCATTCCTTTTCTAATTGTTGCATGACAATCCTTGGACAGTATTTTCTTAAGACTAACCCTAGCATCATCCAGTAGTTCATTGCTCCCCTGGATGTGTGGTCTCTCTCCAGATTAATTGAGCTAAGACCCAAACTGCGATCTCTGAGGCAAAATAGATTTTCTTCTCACTCACTCCTTCCCTCAGTATTATGAGAAGCTATGAGATGTTCAGGAGGTCAGGTGAAATTTCATTACTGTAATATGGAGTAGATGAAGCAAACTGACATGAATAAACAAGCAATCAAAACAAAAGGAATTTCTGCCATGTACGTACCATGAGATAGAAATTGAAAATTGTATCCAATAGTTCATAGGCTCACAAATTCCTTATAAAACTATCAGTAGATGTGCAAGCATTCAATTAAAAACAAACAAACAAATAAACATCTTGTAGTTTCCTGAGATGGCAATAAAGGTGTTAAGGGAATTGATATACAGTATACTGGCAGCCAAATTCAGTTCTTTTTAGAAAAAAAAATGAAAAAAACTTTAAATGTCTGACTTTCTTTTCAGTCATTAACAAGAAGAACTCATCTCATTAAAAATTAACACCTTTTTATTATACCTAATTTACGTATAAATCTTATTGCCTCTCATTATGAGCTTTCATGGACATCTCAATCAGCTCTGTGATTAAATCTATTTTATTCAGGCTATTCTTTCCCCACTGATTTTAATTTTATCTTAATGAGTTTCTTTCTTTCCCTTTTCCCTTCCCAGCCCTGAGCATTCACTTGGGCCATTTCTTTCCCATTTTCTAATCCAACTTATGTCTTTCAATCTATTATATTTAGTTGTGAGCATTTTGTTTTCCCTTTCCACCTACCATTATGTAGGAAAGTTTATAATGTATTATGTAGGGAAGGAACAGGCTCAAGCTCAACCCTGACAAGACTGAGTAGCTATGGATGCTACCTCCTAAGAATTATACCGACTGTCCCTCCTTGGTCTTTGGGGGAGACAAATTATCTCCCTCAGACCAGGTTCGCAATTTGGGGGTGCTCCTAGATCCACAGCTAAAATTAGACCAACATCTTACAGCTGTGGCTAGGGGTGCCTTTGCACAGGTTCGCCTGGTGCACCAATTGCAAACTTATTTGGAGAAGGAGGCTTTACTCACGGTCACTCATGCCCTTGTCACCTCTCGATTGGACTACTGTAACATGTTCTACATGGGGCTACCCTTGAAAAGTATCCGGAGACTGCAATTGGTGCAAAATGCGGCTGCGCAAGCTGTGGTGGGTGTCTCTAGATACACCCACATAACACCCATACTCTGCCAGCTGCATTGGTTGCCCATTGGTCTCCGGGTGCAATTCAAGGTGTTGATTATCATCTTTAAAGCCCTACATGGCTTAGGACCAGGTTATCTTTGGGACCGCATCCTACCTCATACATCCCTATGACCAGTTAGGTCCCACAGAGTCGGTCTCCTCCAGGTCCTTTCAACCAAACAATGTTGGTTGGCGGGACCAAGGGGGAGAGCCTTCTTTGTGGGGGCTCCGGCTCTCTGGAACCAACTACCCCCAGAGATCTGAACCATTCCCACCTTGCTGGCCTTCCGGAAAGCCATTAAGACATGGCTCTTCCTGCAGGCGGGGTGATTGAGACCGTCAAATATCTTTGTCTCCCCCATGTATATATTGCTTGTGTTGTTTTTATTCTTTTAAATTGTTATTTTATTGTTGTATTTTCTATTGTATTATAGCTGTTCTTGCACATGTTGTACGTCGCCCTGAGTCCCCAGGGAGTAGGGCGGCATATAAGAATCGCTAAATAAATAAATAAATAATTATAAACTGTCTGAGATATGCATCAATTGCAGTGGAAATGAACCTTATGGAGTTGAATAAAAGACTTCACAGAACAAGTGAACTTTAAAGGCAGAAGTAATAGAGGTAAAATACATTCATTTCAGGAGGCAAAGGTAGAGTCGGTTGAAAGAAATGACCCCTGGGGAGGATGAAGCAATATAAACATGAAGGGCAGAGATATGATAAGATAAAATGGCAGCCCTTGCATTTACGGGGGGACAATATGGGATCAGAAAGAAGAGGAGAATAGTGTTGACAACCAAGCAGTAGAGAAAAATTAACAGTATGAAGTGAGACAGTAGAAGGCTACAGCAGAAAAAGTGAGTGATGACAAGGGCATGGATGAGAACTTTCATTGAAGAGCCAGAGAGGAAGGGACATATTTTTATAATGTTGTAAAGGAGAAGTGACATGACTCAATATGGGGAACAAGGGAGAGAGAGCGTGGATAGAAAAAAAAATAAAAGATTTTGTGTCAGTTCAAGAGGGTGATTGGTGATCTTTTCCTCTCATCAGAAGTGTTTGACAAGGGGGGAGGGTTTGAGAGGAAAATGAGACATTTTGTTTTTGATATATTGAGTTTTGACCCAGGCTTGAAGATAAGAGATTAGATGCCACTAGAAATACGTCACTGGAGGAAGACATAGTGGACCACAGATGTAGAATTAGATGTCACTGGCATAGATGAACATTATATACACCATGGGATTTATGAGGTAACCCAAGGACAATGTGCATAAAAAGAAGATTTATACACACATTCCCATTCATCACCATCAAAAGATAAGGAAGACAAGGAAGAGGAGGCAACAAGAATACAAACTACATGTTGCTGGAGTTCTTGATATGAACTTAACTAAAAATTAGTGGTGGCGCAATGGTTAGAATGCAGCATTGCAGGCTAATTCTGCTGACTGCCGATTGCTAGCAGTTCGGCCATTCGAATCTCAGCTGCTCAAGGTTGACTCAGCCTTCCATCCTTCCAAGGTCGGTAAAATGAGAACCCAGATTGTTGGGGGCAATATGCTGACTCTGTAAACCACTTAGAGAGAGCTGTAAAGCACTGTGAAGTGGTAGATAAGTCTAAGTGCTATTGCTAAGTGCTAT
The DNA here is from genome assembly GCA_023053685.1 of Diadophis punctatus similis. Lineage (NCBI taxonomy): Eukaryota > Metazoa > Chordata > Lepidosauria > Squamata > Dipsadidae > Diadophis > Diadophis punctatus. Next base: position 79,191,521 of record JALIGW010000003.1, on the reverse strand, counting down.
TGCTATTATTATAGTCTAACATGTATCTTCAATTTCAAAAAATATGATTTTAATAAACTCAGAACAGTCAGTGGGGTTCTGTGGAAGTAGAATCAGTGGGAAATGTAGCTCATGATGGTGAGAGTTCCTCTTTAAAAAGATATTAAAGGAATAATGGCAAACTATTCCAATGTGGGGGGAGGAAGATAGCAAGGGAAAAATGGTCAAGAAATTTTGTGAAGATCTATAAACAAAATAAAAGCACAGAAAGAGGGAGTGGAAAGAGGGAGTGACACAGAGATTATCTACAATTATACAGTACATACCGAATCAGAAACATTAAAGCTCAAAGCCAAGGTGACAAAGGATGCTAAGAATGAAAAGAACTTCTTCAATTATGTTCAAAAACGAGAACCAGTTCATCATTCAGGACCAGATCAGTGAGGATAGCAAAATGTTAACAAGTAATAAAAAAGAGACAGAGGGGGATAAAAAAACCTCAGTTCCTATTTTGGGTCAGTTTTTTTCCAACAAGAAGATAAATGTTTCACTAGGTAATTGTGAGAAATAGGCTGACATACTTGTAAATTGAATATGAGTCAACAGCCCTAACTTGCTGCTAACAAGGGCAATTCCAAGTTAGGCTTTATCTATAAAATATCCTGTTTTATTCTGCATAGTCAATCAAGCATTCTATCCAGTTCTAGATACCACGTTTTAATAAGAATTCAGAAGACTACAAGGAGTTCAATGATCAGTAAGCATAATCCGAGGAATAGAGACAGAAAAAGACCTTGGGCTATTACTGCCCAAGAGGAGGACAGATACAACCATAATTTTAAAGTATCTGAAAGAATGTCACAGAAGAAGGGCATAACTTTCTCTGTCCTCCAAAAGAGGTTATAGAACAAATTCCAGTGAATTGTTAGGAAATGTTCTCATAGTAAGAATACTATTCAACAATGGTCCCAATTACCCAGGAAGAGCTTCCTTTCCCTGAATGAGCTCAAAGAAAGGCTAAACCAACAGGTGTAATGGATGCTTTAATGTGGTTTACTGCACAAAATGTGGCGTTGAATTTGAAAGCCAGCCTGTCTCTTCTAATGACATGATTCTATGATATTGGCATATTAAAATCAAAACGATTGCAAAAAGATTGTGCTTTCATGCATAAGAACCACAAATAAAATGGTGGTGTTCCACTGATTGACCCAGGGGAGCCGAACTGATTGATTAAATGTTAATTGATCGTTACATTTTAAATCCTGTAATTCTGAGATTTCCAGATGGAGATAGTATAAGATTTATAGACAATAAGAGGATTTTCCTTCCCAATGGAACTTGAACGATTTCGTGGAAAGTTGTGCCGCTCTCTCCCACACCTATGCACACACCATGAAGAGTTCTAGGTTTTTTTATTCAAGACTCCCAACAGATGCTCAGGTGGCATACACATTGAACAGGTCCCCAAAGCCTGACACAAGAGGCACTAGGCAAGTCCAGTCCAAAAGGCATATTCTAAGTCCAAAAGAGCAATCCAAAAGTCAAAGCACAAAGTCACGGGTTAAGCTATGCAAAAACACACAGCTGGAAACTCGACAAGTTCCAGCGATGCTCAATTCCTCAGAGTGGGATTAAATAGGCAACACTGGTGCAGCCCTTCACATGAGGCAAAATTGCCTCCTCGCGGATAGTCAGGCTATCAGCACTGCGCTTGTCTCCTCTCCACCCTGTGCATCATCGGAAGGAGGTGTGGATTCCATCTCTTCCTCATTGCTAACTGCTGGCAGCTGCTCCCAATTCTAGCCTGGAGCCTCCTGAGCAACTCTCTGCAGCTGCTGTTCTCTCCACTTGGGCTCAGCTTGTTGCTCGTTCAGTTGGCTGTGGCTGCTTGTTCAATTGTCTGTGGCTTCTCATTCAATTGGCTGTGGCTGTGGCTCAAGCCCACTAATCCCCAATCCAATTCTCCACGCGACTCTGTGCTCCCTTCTACCGACTCATCCTCTTTCTCCTCTTCCAAACTTGGAGATATACAAGGGAAGACTCAAGAATATTGGATTGTTAAACAAGATGGGGTATTAAGAGATCTGTAATTGAATCTCATAGCTGGTTGGTGGACATGAAGAACAAAAAATGTAAATAGTGATGTGAAATGTAAAATAGGGCGCGATCAGAATGTATTGCTGTGATGGGGAAGAGAGTTAAATTATATCCCCTTCCTAGTCTGTCACTGAGGGAAAATAGCCACAGGTGAAGATTTTTATTTCAGGGAAATAGGCAATATAGTTTCCTACACAAGCAGAAATGACTTTTATTGCTTTACTTATAAAGTGGGAGAATAATTACCAATCTTACCATATACTGTACCTGACTTGGAGTTCTACATTTTATTCTACAATAGATAGGTAGAAATAGATTGTGGACAACAGATCAATAAATAAATTGATTTGACTTGTAAAAGCGTTACTTAGCATTATTGTCTGAAAAGCCATCAAAATAAATAATGCATAGAACGATGCACACCAGCCTTATTATTGTTCCCCAGTTATTTCAAATGTTAATGTTAAGTTTTGTTGCAATATTGTGTAGGGAATTTTGCATTTATTTAACTTTAGACAAGAAGGAAACATGCTGTGGTCCTATTATCATAACAAATTAATTTACTACTTTTTGCTTCCCCTCCCAAAATAAAGGGAAGACAAGGGGGGAAAACATAATAAAAAATCCTACATATTGCTAGGCCAAGGTATAAAACTCTAGCTTTTCCCTGCTCTGTTTCACATAAATAAATGAATCAGTAAATGAGAATTAATTGCCTCTATTTCCACAATGAATTGATCCTCAATCAATTCTTAAAATGTGTGTGAGAGAGACTAGTGTCTTTCACATACAAACCATCCTCCCACACAGCACAATAAAATGACACCCTCCAAAAAACCCCACAACAACCCCAAAACACACCCCACACCTTCCAGCACAAATAACAACAGCAACTATATTAACCACTTTGGATTTTAAATAAAAGGAAAAGGGTTGCTTTGCTGGTGTAGGAAGTTAGTACCCACCCCCTCCTAGAAAAAATGTAATATCCTAGGGAATATTGAAAAAAGGAAAGAATATGTTTCCCTGAATGAGGAAAAAAGAAACATGTTTTAAATACAAAGCAGCTTCCTGCAGCTCCCTGCCCCCACCCTTGCCACATTCCTCCCACCTAGCCTGGAGCAATCTTCTACATAACAAAGATCTATCTCCTTCAGTCATAGCCATATTAGGATTTGCCCAAGGCCCTTTCATTCAGCCAATCCTGGGACAGACAAAAGCCTATAGAGTTGCCACTGCATGGCCTCCTGGGAGCCTGACCACCAATCAGTGCATTATATACACAGGAACAGGAAACTAAGAGGTGGGACCCAACAGAGGTTATAAAACCAAGGGACTCAGCATCTTCCTTCCCCTTTTTTTCTCTTCACCCACATCTGGAAGCATGTAATCTATCTTTTCTGTACAGGGGCTTATGCCATGTGCTCCTGTCCACCATTAAACCTTCTTTCCAAGCAACTTCCATGAATCCAGTGTCTTTTTCCCCACTTGGAACTGAACCCAGAAGGATATTCCTTACAACACTGGATAGAGAAATAAAAAGGAACTGGAAAACACTTGGAAAACAAGGCAAGAGATAACTAGGCAGGGAAGGACATACAAGAAAAAACAGCCTTGTCAGGTTTTCCAAAATAGGTTATTATCTTCAGCCAATTAGGAAAAAAGTCCAATTCCTTGCCCCTGAGTAGCTAGCTTTCACATTAATCCATATTTTTAGCAAGGATATATACAGTCACTTGCACTTCTAGCCCATGTTCTTGTTCTCAACTGCAAATATGCATTCTTGACAAATATAAGTTGATCTTCCTCCCTTCAGGATTCACGGGTAAATTATTTGGCGGGGAAACTGTCACCTTCCAATTGGATAGCATGGAACTTCCATTTACCAGACCTGATACAACAGAAAGTATGTCATTTCTGTCCTTTCCAGTATGATGCAAATTACACCAAATGATGCAAACATGATACCATTTTATGTGATGATGTCATCATGCAGATGGCGCAAATCTCTGGGATCTGACAATGTTCTCTAGAATTTACCAGACATTTTTCATAATGGACATCCCCTGCTCTATTCATCCGGTACAATGAAGATTTACTGTAGTACTTACATTTTCTCTCTCTCTGATTAGGTCAGTGCCAACAAACATGAGAGCAAATACTTCTGTGGAATCTGCCAATGAAAATAAAGTAAACCCAAATGTTTCAAGGTGACAAATATCTCCTTTTAAAACCACATGCTCTTTTCTGATCTCCCTGGGGCTGCATCTCGGCTGCCTTCATCATTCAAAAGTTTGTCATCGACATAATTTTCTTTCACATCTGTAAAAGGTTTCATGTAGCAAGGAGAGAGTGATATCTTCAAGTTGTTGCATCTCCTATCTTGATGGATGCATTTTGGTTGTCTTCCTCTTTTACTTCTGTGTTGCTTTTCCTAGCATATGCTAATCTGAGTAAAAGAAATCAGCATAGGAGAGAGGGAGGGAGGGAGGGAAGGAGAGAGAGAGAGAGAGAGAGAGAGAGAGAGAGAGAGAGAGAGAGCGAGAGAGCAGTGGCTTTGGACTTGCCCAGCCCCCTCCAATTAGAGCAGGGGTGTCAAACTCATTGGCCATGGGCCGGATGCATCATGCACTGGCCACGCCCACCCCCATTTTCGCAAAGGGGGGGAGTCACGATATGTCACGTGACGGCATGAGTTTGACACCCCTGCATTAGAGGGTCCAAAAGGGTCCAATCAGCATTTCCTGATTCTTGAATTACTGTGGACTCTTCTTTATAGCTGAAGTGGTGCAGTGGTTAAATGCAGCCATTGCAGGCTGACTGCTAGTTCAACAGTTCAGCTGTTCAAATCTCACTAGGCTCAAGGTTGACTCAGCCTTCCATCCTTCCGAGGTCGGTAAAATGAGGACCCAGATTGTTGGGGGCAATATGCTGAACTCTGTAAACCGCTTAGAGAGTGCTGTAAAGTACTATGAAGCGGTATATAAGAAAAGTGCTATTGCTATTGCTATAGCTCCTTTAACATGCATACCTTCTGCCCTTTAGTTGGTAAGAAAATATGTTGATATCAACTTTGTAGCCATACACAGGCAGTAAAATGTAATATGTAAAATATAATGTATATGCATTTTGCCAATAGTGATGGGTAAATTCTCTGGCTTCTTCTCTGCTCCCACACAACATCATATGTCATTATGAATAACAAAAACCAGTTGCTGTTCCATTACATTTTTGTAAAGTAGGTCTGCAGAGGTCTCTCCAGCTTCACTCCATGCACCGCCAGCTATCAGCCATAAAGCTGAGCTGTCAAAAAGTGCTCTTTTGCCCTACATCCAACACGTATTATCAGCTAAGAATATATTTTCTATTTTTGTTTCACTTTTCCACAGGAATTGCACTCTCATGAAATTTTTCTAGATATTCTTCTAGAGAAGCTAATGCATTAATGCCAGCATTCCCTAACAATGCCATACCCTGCATGTAATATGTGTATAGCTGGCTTTTAATACAAATGAGTCTATGGAGTGGTCTCTCTTCCTATAAGACCAGTGTCTTGACTTGAAAACTACAAGTCCCAGAGTCCCTGAGTTCATTCTGGCATTTTCTGGGCATTCAAGAATTCACCAGGGTGGCAGAAAAGAAAAGAAAGCTCAAATGGGTTTATTGATCCAGTTATTGCTCGACTGCTGTGTGTGATAAAGTTGTGATAAAAATTAATAATAATGAAATGAAGTAAGTGAACTTAAAAGCAATATTTATTTATTTATCTATCTATCTATCTATCTATCTATCTATCTATCTATCTATCTATCTATCTATCTATCTATCTATTTATTTATTTATTTATTTTTGTCAAGTACGTGTTGGTAATATACATAGATATAACATTGTTTATATACATAAGATGGGTACTGATAAGAGGGAACATTAGGACAGGGACGGTAGGCACGCTGGTGTACTTATGCACGCCCCTTACTGACCTCTTAGGAATCGGGTGAGGTCAACAGTGGACAGTCTAAGGGTAAAGTTTTGGGGGTTTGGTGATGAAACCACAGAGTCAGGTAGTGAGTTCCAGGCATTTACCACTCTGTTGCTAAAGTCGTATTTTCTACAGTCAAGTTTGGAGTGGTTCACTTTGAGTTTGTATCTGTTGTGTGCTTGTGTATTGTTGTGGTTGAAGCTGAAGTAGTCATTGACAGGAAGGACGTTGTAGCAGATAATTTTATGAGCTATGTTTAGGTCGTGCCGAAGGCGACGTAGTTCTAAGCTTTCTAAGCCCAGGATTTCAAGTCTGGTTGCGTAAGGTATTCTGTTGCGAGTAGAGGAGTGGAGGGCTCTTCTTGTAAAGTATCTCTAGACACTTTCTAATGTATTTATGTCCGATATGCGGTGTTTAAGAAAACAACAATCTCTAGCCCAGCATTTTGTTTCCTACAGTGGACCATCAAATGTATTTGGGAAGCTCTTAGGCAGAAGATGAACAGGCTTTGTCCCCTGATTATACTTTCCTATTAAAATACAGATATTCCTCTATTTCTTTATGGAACAAAGGAATATTTTTAAAAGTTTCTTAAAAGTATCTCTTTGCATAATATAAGAAGAATCTGAGTGCAGTCACTCTTTTCCCTACTGAAAACAACTTTTCAAAAAAAAAAAAAGTTCTATTTTATTTAATCCCCCAAACCAGCTTTTGGGATTCATATTATAGATCCTTTCCTGATTATTTGAAATTAATTCTTCTTCTTTACTTCCTCTTTTACTGCTTTGGGTGTTGAGAGAGATACAAAGTTCTGGTTCTTGCTTTTCTGGCAGGCTCAACCATTGTTATTTGACGCTGTTGTAACTTGAAATTAATACAGAATAACTGAGGTCTTCTAATCCATTTCCATGCTCAAGCAGGAGACTCTATACCAGTGTTTCCCAACCTTGGCAACTTGAAGATGTCTGGACTTCAACTCCCAGAATTCCCCAGCCAGCGAATGCTGGCTGGGGAATTCTGGGAGTTGAAGTCCAGACATCTTCAAGTTGCCAAGGTTGGGAAACACTGCTTTATACCATTTCCGACCAATGGCTTTTCTTAAAATCCTCCAGGGATGGCGCACCACAATTTCTGAAGGCAAGTTGTTCCACTGGTTGATTGTTCTCACTTTTAGAAAATTTATCCTTAGTTCTAGGTTGGTTCTCTCCTTGATTAGTTTCCATCATTGCTTCTTGCCTTGACTTCTGATGCTTTGGAAAACAGCAACCCTCTTTTTTGTGGCAGCTCCTCAAATATTGGAACACTGCTACCATGTCGGTCCTAGTCCTTCTTTTCACTAGACATACCCAATTGCTGCAATCGTAAAACACATATATGTACAAAATATCTAAACTCATTTACATAAAATACATATTTTTATATCTGCAAAATTAAGAATGTGGTGTTGCTATATTTGAAGAAGTAGAATAACTGTTTATTTATCCTGAATTATTAGAAGAGTGTATTTCACATAAAATCTGATTCACAGGGACATTCAAACACCATAAAAACAGTATAACTTTGAGTTATATGTAAAATCTGAAAAACTGCAATAAAAACAAGAAGAAAGAAAAGAAAGCTACAGAGGGCAAAACAACAAACCAGATGGAAACAAAAGAAAATAATCTAGATTATTTTCTAAGAGTTGAGGTGGCGCAGCGGTTAGAGGCAGGTACTGCAGGCCACTTTATCTGACACTGATCCACAGGTCAGCACTTCAAATCTTACCGGCTCAAGGTTGACTCAGCCTTCCATCCTTCCAAGGTAGGTAAAATGAGGACCCAGATTGTTGGGGGCAATATAAAGATACATTGCTTACTGGTGTAAACCGCTTAGAGAGTGCTTGCACTGTGAGGCGGTATATAAATCTCACTAAATTAATTAATTAATTAATTAATTATTTAAAAAGTAGCTCCAGGCATTCTCACCAAAGGCCAAGGTGAAGAGCCAGGTTTTCAGACTCCTTCAAAATTCTAGCTACCCAGAGCAACTTTCCCCTGCTCAAAAAATAACATGTGGACACCATCTAGTAGTAGTAGTAAAGAGGTATTGTAGTAGTAATGAACTACTTTGGTGTAGTGGTTAAGATACTGGCCTAGAAAGCAGGAAATTGTGAATTCTTGTCCTGCCTTAGGCATGAAAATTGGCTGGATGACTTTGGGCCAGTCACTGTCTCTCAGCCCAACCCATCTCATAAAAATAGGAGGAGAGGGAGTATTACCTATGTTTGCTGCCTTGAGTTATTTATGAAAAAAAAATCCAAACAAACCAGTAAAAGGTTGCAATCCCCTCTCTGTAAAACGGGTCCCATGATTCATTCAGCCTCAGTCATGCTTGTCTTTCAGCAGTTGTTTGATCTTTTGAAACACCATGTTTAGTCAGAAAATCATTTTCAATTGATATTTAAGCCATTTTTATGTCTTTACTATTCATTTGCAAGTTTTTCCCACAAGTTTCCCTTTACTCTTCTAAATGGATTATCCAGTACTTCTACTTGTTAGATAAACCGATTCCTCTGCTTCTTTCTTTATGATAACTATTGAAGCACTCATGACTGATTATATCATTCTGGCTATTAGACACATTTAACCACCTTAAAATTGATTGTGCATAGTGTACTAGGTTGTCTAGTCCTGGACCCATATATATTCCACAGAAACCAATAGAGGTAAAGTCATTATCTATTACAGAAGGTGATGTTTCTTTAGTTAATTGTTCTTTTCCTTGCATTTTTTCCTTTGTTGAATTATTCCTCTACCAAAATGAAAAATAAAACCGTAAAGGAAAGAGCTGAGGGATAAACGGAAAGCATCCAAATATTTGCCCCCAAATGCTATTGATTTTGTTTGTTAAAAAATGGTCCTGGCTGTACAAAAAAATCAATAGGAAGAATATGATTTTTTATTTAGTTTTCCTCCTAATCAAATTGGCAGTGTGCTGAAATGAGTAGGAGTAAGAAAAAGGTAAATTATTTCAATTACCGTGTTTAAAAGATACAGGGATCCTGTGTTAGAAATCAATCCTGCAGTTCTTAAATTTTTCATTTTTCTATTCAGTTCAGAAAAATAAGATGGAAAGATTTGAATATATCATTAAGACATATACAGCTACAAATTTGGACAGAAGCATGGGCAAATAATACTGTATATCAGTCTAGTAGAACATTATACAAAGTGAATGAATACCAAGATTTATGTAATGCATGCATGAAATAAGCATAAGATTTGACCCTTTTGTTCAGAAAACACAGGCTATCTACTTAGCTTGAGCAGTAGTGAAGGCTAACTCATTAGAATATTAATAATCATTATTTTCTCCATTTTCTCCAGCATAAGAACAAGGTATTTATACAAAAAGAGAACTGCCAGAGACACACTCAACTATTCTTAAATTTCTTGGTCCTAAATACTTTTAAAACCATTATTTAAAAGACACATTTGAAAATATTTAGAATGGCAAATATTATTAAACGGCAAAACATTAAAAAAAGAGATCAGGGCAGGGGTGAAATCCAGCAGGTTCTGACAGGTTCCGGAGAACCAGTAGTGGAAATTTTGAGTAGTTCAGAGAACCGGCAAATACCACCTCTGGCTGGCCCGAGTGGGGTGGGAATGGAGATTTTGCAGTATCCTTCCCCTGCCACAGCCACCATGCCACACCCACCAAGCCACACCATGTCCACCAAGCCACGCCCACAGAACCAGTAGTAAAAAAATTTGATTTCACCACTGGATCAGGGCATGTGAAGAATGCAGAAAAGAAAGATGACAATGATTTAATACTATTTGAATATTGATATATTGCCTTTAAAGGCAGGGCACTCATAAAAAAATAACCTTGATGCTTAGGATGGCTAGATTTCAGTCAAGATACTGCCTGCATTTTGAACCTCATGAAAATATGCATGATATGAGCAGATGGCCAATGCTCTTGGTATTGATATGATTATATGGGTTTGGTTACATCTGGTTGTATGGATCATTGCCTTTGGGGGTAAGGCTTATATTAGGTGCACACGGAAAACATGCTAGGGCTTATTTTCGGGATAGGTCTTATTTTGGGGAAAACAGGGTGCGCGCACGCACACACACACACACACACACACACACACACTGTCATATTGCTCCCATAGAAAAACTTAATGCACCCACAAATATATTCATGCCAATGGTATCTGCAGCAAACAATGGTGATGTTGAAACAATGACATAATTACATAAATTCCATGATTGCAATGACATAATTACATAAATTCCATGATTGCATACTTGTGTCAAGTTATCATATTTTCATTTGCCTCTTCCACTCTGGCAGTTCCCATCTCGTATGGTACACACAGAGCTGGTCCACCCCATCCAATCAGAAGAGCATATGAGATACCTCAAATATTAAATGAAGCATTGGAACAGATCAAATGTACATGGGAGTTTCATTGTGCAGGAATTCATCTGGCCTTTGTACTCATTCCCAAAGTTGTACTCCTTCCCAATCAGGATCTTTGCCTCAATAAGGATGTTGAATTTTTCTTTGAGTGAACTTTGGGATAAATCTATATATGCTGTATGCAGTTGGTATGCATATAAAAAGTCGATCTTTTAAATTTTAAGCTGTTCTTTTCTAACAATCTGACAACTTACATAAATTCCAAGCGGCTTTTATGGTGCTTTTCCATTATTTTTTGTTGCTTGCTAATTACTTTTCTTGCCCAATTTCATTTGCAGTTTGAATAAATAAACTGTTTCGTTCCGCCTTCGGGATATTGTAGGAATAGTCAATATGCAGCTATAATAAAATCATAAATTTCTTTGAACAGGCAATTTCCAACATATTTTTCCATGGGGCTTTAAAATGTCTATTGTTATAGTAACTTACTTGCAAGCTGAAAACTTCCAGTGTTAATTTCTGAACTTCAGAATAATTGAGCATAGAAATAAATTGTTTCCTATTGCTCTACAAATTGTAAAGGGGTTATTTAAATATTTATACCAGGTGACAGTTCCACCAAAGTACACAACATTGTAGAATGCTTAATGGCCCTTTTAATTTGAAATTGAAGGAGTCTGAAGCCTTTTATTTTAAACAATTTTAAGTTAATTAAATATGAACTAGGCACAACCCAGCAAATGCCAATCTTGACAAATTTTCACTAAACTCAGTTGGGCAAAGTTAGCCTCAACCAAGAGAAAAAAATACTATGATGAAACCTAAGCTTCTATCCTTGTGAGTAATGACACTTCTGTTCTATATACAGTTGCTAGGCAGTCAGCCCCGCTGAACATGCTGTGATTTAATTCTTAGTAAATGTGTCCTAAAGTATCATCTCTTAAACCCTTCAGACAGTGGTGATATTCAGTCGGTTCTCTCCAGATCACCCGAACCAGTAGCAGCGACTGCGGGAGGCTCCGCCCACCTGCCCGAACATGACACACGAGCACTGTGCATGCGCAGAAGGCCTTGCACATGCGCAGACGATGCACGTGCGAGAGAGCGGCAACTGCGGGAGGCTCCGCCCACCTGCCCGGATGTAACACGTGAGCACTGCGCATGCGCAGAAGGCCTTGCACATGCGCAGACGAGGCATGAGAGCTCACATTTGCAAACCGGTAGGGAAGGGAAGGGAATCCCACCTCTGCCTTCAGACCTCAAATGGAATTTACATTAACCTGGGTTAGAACAGCCTGAGCGTGTATCCCTTCTTCTGAACCAAACTGGTCTGTTCCAGCCTCATTTTTGGAGTTACTATGACTCAAAATTAATTAATGCAGCTTAGAGAGAGATTGCTACCTTCTTTTATAAGGGAAGTCATTCCTTCGGCCACTGTGTCTCCAAAACAATGCTACCTCGTGCTAAAGCAGCATTTCCAAGCTATTGGTTTGCCAAAATGTCAGGGCAGTGATCAGGTGCCCAGACATTTGGTTCTTTTGGACCCAGTAACTAGTGAATAAAGAGTTTTTATGCTTGACTATTAACTTTTTTAAAGTGTTTTTTTATTTTTTTCTCCACAATTTTCATATATACATCAATACACATACCTTAAAGACATATCAATAACATACATATTTATACATTTTTATCCAATCAATCAGAATTCAATATCCTATTTTGCACCTATTTTTACTGTTATTTATCAGTCTGTTTTTCTTCTTTTCTTTTCACTCCCCTCCCTCTATCCCTACCTCCTCTTTCTACCTTCTTACTCCTTCTCTCCCCTTCCTACTTCCCTTCACTCCTTCTCTTCTCCCCTCCCTTTCTACTTCCTCTTTCTCCTTCTAAACTCTGAGTGATTCTAATTCTAATACATGTTATATTTAACAGACTGACAACATATTCCCATACATCTTTAAATTATCGGTGTCACTTTTAAAACTCATTATTTTTTATCATATCTATTCTTATAAATCTTTATCCTAGGTATATACTATTAATCTAATGCTGCCTCCTCCAAATCTAGCTTTGTCATCTGGTACCCCCATTTCTTCTTTATTTTATTTTCTTTTAATCATCATAATCTAACTTCTATATATATTCATTTTCTGTCCAATCATAACATTTCACCCATACATTATAATAGCTTGATTATTAACTTAAGCAAGCAGATTTCAAAGCAAAATATAAGAAGCGTACATACCAAGCAAAATGGTACCCAAATCTCTTATAAGCTGTCAAGAGCTCTTAAATAATGACAGCAGGGATATTTCAAAAGGGTGGCCAATTTCCACAGTACCCAGTGCTAGGTTTTGTGCAGAAGCTCCCAGCTTAAAGCCGGTACTAGGGTTTTTATTAAAAGCTGGCACCTTGGGTTCATGGCTCCACTGCTATTGTCATGAGACTGGAAGACCTGATCTTGACCAAATGGCACATGACTCTGGGATGGGAATCAAAGTCTGAGACTTTCACAGGTAGAAAAAGCTTGCAGCTATGTGAAGGTTTCCCCCCCCCCCCACCAATGGTGAAATCCAATTTCTTTTACTACCGGTTCTGTGGGCGTGGCTTGATGGGCGTGATGTGGCGTGGCTTGGTGGGCATGGCAGGGGAAGGATACTGCAAAATCCCCATTCCCTCCCCACTCCAGGGGAAGGATACTGCAAAATCCCCATTCCTTTTCCACTCTGGGGCCAGTCAGAGGTGGTATTTGCCGGTTCTCTGAACTACTCAAAATTTCCGCTACCGGTTCTCCAGAACCTGTTAGAACCTGCTGGATTTCACTCCTGCCCCCCACCCCTGTTCCTTTATTCAGCAAGCAAGAGTGAAAAACAAACAGGTTCGCTCAGAATGAATTTTTAAACTTTTAAACTTTTCTTTGGAAAAAATCAAAATACATCACTAAACTCTTCAAAGTATAATGATGTTTTGCATTGCCAGTGCAGCTATTTAGAATGAATAGCCCTCCTACTCAAAATGTTGATTTGTGGCAAACAATTATATAAAAATAAAGAAAGAATATGGTTTTGGCTGGAATTGTAGGAATATTTTTATTAAAAAAGCTGAAATGGACCAAACTGTGATTCCAAAATATGTGCACATTAGTGAGGGGGGGGAGGTTTGTATTTGGAAACTTAGTAGCAAACGTAGAATCAAAAATATAACATTTATGAAAAAAACTATAAATTTAAGATGGGAAAAATGGAAACAGAGAAATGAAAACTGACATGTTCGACAAATTCTAATTGTACAGTCTACAATACCCAATCTTTTTACATATGTTACTTCTATGTAAATTGTCTCGTGAAGAGACCCAATTACATTGCTCAAAGAAATCGATACATTTGTGACATCGTATCCATGTTCTGAAGCAGCCCTGCCTACAATCAAGATCTCTTCCTCTGCTATTGTAAAATTTGAAGGAACAAATCATTTTAATATCAAAATTCCAGAACTATTAACTAGATCATTGTTCATGAGTTCAACAACATATAAAATATGATATTAAATATTAAACTTTTTTCTACCCAGTATCTTCTAAATACTATAATTCAGAAGGTACACAAAACTATAAGGAATACTTAGAATTTTGATAGCAATAATAGCATTTAGACTTAGGTACCGCTTCACAGTGCTTTACAACCCTCTCTAAGTGGTTTACAGAGTCAGCCTATTGCCCCCAACAATCTGGGTCCTCATTTTACCCACCTCAGAAGGATGGAAGGCTGAATCAACCTTGAGCCTGGTGAGACTTGAACTGCCAAATTGCAGGCAGCCAGCAGTCAGCAGACGTAGCCTGCAGTATTGCACTCTAACCACTGCGCCACAGCTCATCCATCTGATCCATCTGGCTCAGCATTATCCATCCAGGCCAGTGTTTCTCAATCTTGGCAGTTTGAAGATGTGTGGACTTCAACTCCCAGAATTCCCCAGCCTGCGTTGCTGGCTGTGGAATTCTGGGAGTTGAAGTCCACACATCTTCAAACTGCCAAGGTTGAGAAACACTGATCCAGGCTGAGAAAGTACAATTTAAAGTTTGGAAGAAAACAATCCCTTTATTTCTTCTGAGCTCAGAACAAAATATGGCACATTGTGTTCTACACAGTTTCATATATTCCACTCTCCTTTGACTGGCTTATGGTCTTTATTTACTTCATCTATCAAATACATGACTCCAGATACAAACTATACAAACAACCTCTTCCATGGAGTAGGTATTAGTTTATATGACAGACATATTGGCTAGCATATGGTTAGCTTATATAGCATATGGGTGGAATTTCTGTACAAGATAGGAAGAAAGCTTTAAAACTGGATTTTGCACCTATAATGAGATATACATTGTGAGCAAACAAGCATATCAATCTTTTATTTCCAGAAAGTAAAGGATCTAGGAATATTTAGAAAAAAGTCAAAGGTTAACTATAAATTCTTGGTAGCTGTTGTGGAGGTTTGTTGCCAGCAATCTCCTGCAATTGTCCTCAGTTTGTCCACTTGAACACAGAGGAAGGGCTCCAGCCCAGCAACTCCAAAGCCCAGTTATCCAGCTTCTGTCTTGAATGAAGTCTAGAGTGTTCTGCCTGAACTTCCTGTCAAGTTTTGAAGTGTGCTTTTGCTGTTGCAATCATTATGGCTTCTCAGTTGCCAACGAACTGGGGGAGGGGAAAGGAGAGATCTGGAATGTAGACTCCAGACCAGAGGTGGGTTCCTCCCAGTTCGGACCAGTTCACCTGAACCGGTAGCGACCCACTGGTGACATCATGATGATGTCATCGAACCGGTTCGGTCAGTGCTGGTTTGTGGGCACCGCCATCTTTTTTTTATTTTTTTTTATTTTTTAAAAATTTTCTCTCTTTTTTTCTTCTGAGCATGCACAGAAGCTGAGTTTCCGGCACTGCGCATGCGTCACCATCTTGTTTTTGGCTTTTTTATTTTTATTTTTTCCCCGGATTTTTTTCAGCAAAGCGTGCGCGCGCCCATGAGGCACGGCTACGCGGAGCGGGAGAAAGCAAACTGAAAGCGAGATAGATTAGAACCCATCCCTACTCCAGACATGAAGAAGATAGCCATGAGAACCAAGGACATTTTGGCAGGTGTTTGCCAAAGTCAAAAACTTTTTCCCATAACAATACAATGAGTCTCAACTGGACAATGTGACCTGGACTAATAAGGGAAGGGAGAATTTATATTTTAATTATGTGGGTTTGCGCAGGAATTAGCCAAATCTGTTTTTGCCCTCATCTGTGCCGAAATTATGTACTCAATAAAGTTTTGCATTAAGAGATTGGATCATCTCGGCCATGCTTGCTTGGATTGGATTTGTCAGTTGGAACGTTGACATTCTTTATCCTATTCAGGGGCGGGTTCCTAATTTTTTTACTACCACTCTGTGGGTGTGGCTTATTTTGTGGGTGTGGTTTGCCAACCATGTCACCGGGTGGGCGTGGGCCTTGGAAGCTTGCCAGCAGCCAGAGAAGTGGGGGGGCATTGCCCACCCACAATGCAGCCCCCCGCAGCAGGAGCAGCAAGACCACGGCAGCTCCATCAGACCTGAATGCTTCTCCCCATTCGATGATCCTAGGCTCCTGCCACCCATTCCCCCTCCCCTCAGCAGCTCGAGAAGCCTCGAACGTGCGAAAATGCCTGGGATCATCACCACGCATTCGTGGCTTCTCGGACTGCTGAAGGGAGGGGAACTGAGATAGGTCCTGCTGCCCATTCCCCTCCCCTCAGCAGCTCGAGAAGCCTCAAACATGTGAAAATGCCTAGGATCATCACCGTGCGTTTGTGGCTTCTCAGACTGCTGAAGGGAGGGGAATGGAGATAGCTCTTGCCGCCCATTCTTTCAGCATCTCACGCGCTCCCTCAGCCATCCTCTCCTGCTTGGACTCACTGTGGGGTAGGAAGGAAGCGCATGCGCAGTGCCAAAAGCTCGGCTTCTGGGCATGTGCAGAAGAATTAAAAAAAAATAAAAAAAAATTTTTAAATGGCAGCACCCAGGCACCGCCAACCGACCGCACCGGTACTGTGATGTCACCAGTGGGCCGCTACTGGTGCTATAGAGTGGACCGCACCAGTAGGAACCCACCACTGATCCTATTGATAACTTAGACCCCCCTTATGATGCTGACTTCTGTGTTGACAGTTTCAAAACAATACCACTAACAAAATAAGACTTTATTAAAAACTAACAGATATCTATGGTAAAATAAATGCCAAATTGCTAGAATAAAGCATAAAGATTACATCAGCGTTTTTGCACATGATAAATACTCCAAAGCTTAGTTTTAAATAGACAGTAAGGTCAACACAATGAAGTTAGGTTATACTCTTGGGGTTGCTAGGTAACTCTCCCTCCCAAATGAAACTTATCCTTAATTAAGGCTTTGTTAAGTCTGGATAGTGGAAAGCATAGTAATGGGCTATAAGAGTAACCTTCATTACCTGGAGGAAGAACAACCACCAAGACAGCAGTCAGAAAAAAAGAAATGTTGAGTCCAAGACAGACATGTAATTTGAAAAAGTGTCTCAGGATTGACCCTTGAAAGTTACTGCAATTTTATAATAAAAGCAATATTAGCATTTGCAATTTTGGTTTCCTACTCTGGTCTACCTCAAATGGGTGATACTTTCACATAGCTACTGTTAAGTGCAGATCCAATAACTCAGTGATAGCTTTATAATGCTTACTTTTCAGTAGAACCATTTGATTGAATCCACTAATCAATATTTTCCCTCCTCAAGGTCTTCCATGGGATATTTGCTGCATAGGAATGAAGAAGCAGAACAGGTAGAAAGTTGAATTAGCTAAGAAATTAATAGTTCAGTGTCTCAGTACCATTTTAATATTACATATAGACTGTTTCCTGTCTGATATATATGTATACTGGATTGCTGCTGTTTACTACTGGAAATTTAGATTCCAATGTTATATTTTCATTTGTGCGTTCCCTGTACTTAAATCAGAGTCCGAGGCAAAGTATTCCTCAAAGTTCCAATTTATTAGTAGAGCCATGTTGGCACATCTGTGGGAAACCCGAATCTGAAGCTACCAAGGATTCCCCACCCAGTTCAAAGTTCCTTTCCCTTGTCCCACACCCCCAAGTCCGTCACGTTGCCCACTCATTTTCTGCCAACATGTCTGATACTCCCATCCGGTTCCAGGCAGGTGCAGAGCAAAGGATGACCTTGAGAAGCTAGAAAGAATTTGTTATGGCTACATCTACATCCCTCATGCAATCACCCTTCCCAAATTCCCATAGCAAGAAACCGTTCCAATCATAAGTGTGGCAAGCCGAGGTTTCCAACGAAAGATGGCTTTGGCTTGACACCCTGAGCATTGTACTTCGTTTTTCAGACACAGTTGCTAAGTGCAAAACTGAACACATGTAACAACGAACAATTCTTGTAATTATACTGTTGGGTTTTCAGGTTGCACACTAATATGTTGCATTGATTGCTGACCCAAATGCAAAATATGCACTGTACATATATATATTAATAGATTTAATTCTTTTTTCTAGGCAAATTGTCTGCTGCAAAAGCAGTGTTGTTTGTTGAGTTTTGCAGGCATATTGCCAAGTGCAGCCATTACAGATGTACTAATGTTGAACTTTCTGGTTTACAAATGCAAAAAACATATTGGTTTATTTATTTGTTGAGCTTTGCTGACAGATTGCCAATTGAAAACAAATACATATTATGCATGTCTTAGGAAGAAATCTTAAGCCAATAATCTTAATAAATAAATATTAATAAATAAATCTTAAGCTACCTCCCAAGATCTGCACTACCCCCCACCTTATTGGCCTTCCGGAAAGCCGTAAAGACCTGGCTTTTCCGACAGGCCTGGGGCCATTGACCTTGATGATGACTAGCGAGATTGCCCCATGAATGTATGGATGGTTGAAATTATTTTAAATTGAAAATGTGTTTTTAATTTATTTTTTAAATGTTTTATATTGACTTGTGTCTGTTCTTGTTGTAAGCCGCCTAGAGTCCCTAGGGAGTTGGGCGGCATAGAAATATGATTAAATAAATAAATAAATAAATAAATATTTTTGCTATTATTATATTGCTCATAGAAGACTAAATCCATTTAGTTTGCTTTGTTGCTTGCCAGTCTCAATTGCATAAAGTCTACTAACTGTTCCTACCTTCGTTTGCTCTGAAAAATTTAACCTTAAAAATAATTGCCTCGACCAATTCTTCTACAGACCAGTTGGAAGGTATTGCTGAGTATATGCATAAATTTCACAAATATTTTTTGGGGTCCTAAGGCAGGAAAAAATGTTCACTGTGCTGAAACATCTGAAACATTAGAATATTGAGCCGAGGTGGCGCAGCAGTTAGAGTGCAGTACTGCAGGCTACTTTAGCTGACTGTGATCAGCAGTTCAGCGGTTCAAATCTCACCGGCTCAAGGTTGACTCAGCCTTTCATCCTTCCAAGGTAGGTAAAATGAGGACCCAGATTGTTGGGGGCAATATAAAATATACATTGCTTACTGGTGTAAACCGCTTAGGGAGTGCTTGCACTGTGAGGCGGTATATAAGTCTCACTAATAAATAAATAAATAAATATGGGTCACTTGTGGTATTTTGAGTTTGTTCCCTCAAAACATGGAATACCCAAAGTATTCTGGTGGAACCTTCTGAGAGATTTTATTTTCTTCTGAGCTCAGAACAAAACTTTCTTGTATAGAATCCCTAGTTTGGATTCCCAGGTTTCGGAGAAAGGGACATGAAGGAAAGGGTTAAATGCTGGCTCAAAATTGTTTTTAATACAAACAGATGCTCTGTATCAGGGGTGTCAAACTTGCGGCCCCTGGGCCGGATGCATCATGTGCTGGCCATTTTAGCAAAGAGGGAAAAAGTTGCGATATGTCATGTGACGACAACGGGATGCTGCGAGTTTGACATCCCTGCTCTACATCAAATGAACCACGCTACGTGAAAGATCCTGAACATGGCTGTTCTGTGCTCCATCTAATTTGGCCCTCATACTATTTTTCTCCAAGAGCTTTCTGAAACATGAAAGGTAAAGATTGTTTGTGCTGTGTGTTGCATTGTGTGTTGTGTGTCATGTGTTATTAGGAAGGACATCTGGCGGGTTTATATTTAAATAAAATCATTTCATCATCATCATCATTTTAGCCATTGTCTATCCACTACAGGATGAGGGTCTCTTCCGCATGTTTCCAACCCATACGATCCTGAGCTTTCTTTTGCCAATTGGGCCTGCAATACTTGCTGATATCATCAATCCATCTTGTTTTAGGTCTCTTTTGTGGTCACTTTTTATCAAGTGGGTTCCATATATTAATTAACTCATTCATTCATTCATTCAAGATAATACATTCTTGGAGGCAAAATAGAACCCCACTTTTATAGTCAATAGACTTTTACAAGAAAAATAATTAAGAGTGAAGGCTTTTATTAGTATTCAGCCTACTGAAGCAAACTGTGAGCAGATGTGTCAAAATAAAAGCCTTTGATTTCCCGCCCCTCTGTTATTATCAAATTTCAGAAGTCTGCTTTCTTCAGACCATTTTACAAGCCTGGAGAGTGAAGATTTATAATTGGCCATTTCTAGGTGATCACTTTAAAATACTGGTCCTTTAAATAGAACTAGTAACTTGCTTGTTTAACCTTGGAATTCACTTTGACCCACTTTCTTAGATGACTTTTTCCCATTCAAAATCACACACAAAATTTTTTGCAACGAGATCACCGAAGGAAAAAAAAATGACAGCTTCAAGTAGCTTTGCATGCATAAACCTGAAGTTAATAAGACCTTAATTTCACTCTGCCTAATAATATATATGTCAGCACAAGTGCATTTCCATTTTTGCTAACACAAAGAAACAGGCATCAGCTGTCTGTGATTTTTCTGGATGACATCAAGAATGGAGCTTCTTTTTTAAAGAAATGGAAATAAAATCTACATTTTTGGTTATAGATAAAATAATAAGTAAACAATTGGGGCATTGCTTTCAATAACAAAACAACAACAAAAGCTATACCTGCAAAAGTTGTGGCTGAAAGCCATATGGACTATTGCTTTTTTTAAAGTTGCATGCACATTAGTCACCCAAATACAATGTGAATAACTGAAAAGTAAGAAAGATATTCTAAATCAGAATTGCTAAAAAGCCATTAATGGCTGTGACTGGCAAAGACGCACGTCTCAAACAGTCAATGTTATCTTGATATGGTGTGACCAGTAAGATGACACTCAAGAAAGGGCTCATTATGTTAAAAAAAATTAATTCACCTCAT
This sequence comes from Diadophis punctatus similis, assembly GCA_023053685.1. Lineage (NCBI taxonomy): Eukaryota > Metazoa > Chordata > Lepidosauria > Squamata > Dipsadidae > Diadophis > Diadophis punctatus. The sequence continues at coordinate 79,170,723 of JALIGW010000003.1, read as the reverse complement.
CTAGATTGTATTAAGCCTGTCAAGTTAGAGCAAACTTTTCAGATTAAATTTCCTTACTGATGCTAAATTTCCTAGGCTTCTGTGAAGGAAGGTTTGGCATGGTCTTTAGCTACTATAATGATGTTGAGGAGATTTATAAACATTATGCCTTGCTGTCTGCATAATGTATCAGCTTAGGGAGTAGTCTTGCTGGGTACTTTTATACCTGCCAGAAGTATATTTGGCAAATGGTAAAATAATAGCTCTTTGCTTGTTTGTGCAGAAGTTTGTGCTTCTTAAATTATTTTTCATTCATTGATGACATAGAAGCCTTCAGTGACTTCTGTTTACTCTACTTGGTACAAGAATGGATGCTTAAAGAATCAGAGAACATCCTCTAAAACCAAGCCAAGTCACCAACTCATGTTGTACCTCCATGCTGTGCAATTATATTTTATGAATGCTCATGCTGAATATGTGCCCCCACTGTAAACATACAGTACATATAGTGGAAGTTAAAAGAGAATAAGTACTGTAAATAAACTTGGCAAATGTCCATAGATGGACAATTGAGTTGGAAAGAGGGACAATTAGATCATGTGGACCAGGGGGAAATCCTCCCGGTTCGCCCGGGCCAGTCCTTCGGCGTATAGCCGATGGAACTGGTGGCGGTCGCGGCACGGAGCTTCTCCCGCCCGCTTTCCCGGCCCGGCTGAACGCCGCCATTCGGGTTATTTTTCCCTCTGTGCATGCGCGCGCATGCACAGAGGGAAAAATAACCTGAATGATTGTGTTCAGCCGGGCCGGGAAAGTGGTGATTGTGTTCAGCCGGGCCGGGAAAGCGGGCGGGAGAAGCTCCGCGCCGCGACCGCCGCCAGTTCCATCGGCTATACGCCGAAGGACTGGCCCGGGCGAACCGGGAGGATTTCACCCCTGATGTGGACCCACTTAAGGAGTCACCTTAAGAAAGCTGTGATCTTGACTTTTTACTTTACTTTTTATTGCAAATTTTTGGATCTCTTTAATAATTGTGAATTGAAATTCTAGGAAAGTTATATACATTTTAAAGAAATATTTTACTTTGTACATTACCCAGAGTCATTCTGTGAGGGAGGTGGGCAATTTCCAAATTTGATATATAAATGAAAGAAAATCCTCAATTATTTCAATTGGTAGTTATAACTCCCTTATATTATTCAACTATAACTCTGGGGCCGAAGAGATGATAGTCTGAAGCCCCATGAAAGAGGGTTTGAGAGGCAAACATTATTGCAGTGACGAGGAAGTGAAAACTGCAGTGAAGAAGTGGCTCAAAGAACAGTCAACAAAATTTTACGAGGCAGGGATACATGCTCTCATTCAAAGGTGGAACATTGCTATTGAGAGAAATGGTGACTATGTTGAGAAGTAGGGATGTGATCCACAGAGGACCAGCTTCATTTTGATGTATGCTACATGTTCCTGTGTTGGTAATTATACTTGTCCTAAAGAAAATGGAATTACTTTTTGACTCACCCTCGTACATATTCCGATCTTGGGCAATGAATGATGGATTTGCAATAGTCAATCTTTGAAATTATTAATTATTGTTAGTTTTTAAAATTTTATTCTACCAGCTTAAAGTTGCTTTGGAAATTGGATGCCCATATAAATGGATGAACAAACAATTTTACTGGTATTTTGCCAAAATCTCCTATATTAAACAAGATACTGCACAATCTGTTTAGGATACCAAAGCCTTGTATCAAGACTAGTAACCTATTACTATCTCTCTTTTTCTATCTCTAATCAAGAGAAGCAACCATGTTTACCTCAACTTTATTGGATACTTTCATCTGGAGAAATTAGATAAACATTGTGTAAATAATCTTTGTCCTTTTTAAATCAAATTGCTACTATCATTTATCATCTCCAAACATATGAAAAGATCCCCAAGCAGTGACCATTTCTGGATCTAGCATCTAAGAATACATTTTGTAGACCTTCTATTAATGAAGAATAAAAACTGTTCTATGCCTGGTTCTAAATGACAAGCAGCTGCTTTATGAGGTGTTGATCAATAACAGATTAATGACTGGCAAAAAATAATAATAACAACCCCACTGTACAGGATTTGATTCTGAAGAAGGCTGCCAAATGTTCACACATTAGCAAGATCTAAGTTGATGAGATATGAAGAAAATATTGGACCAGCTGGGCCCAGTTGGATAATAACCCAACTCTCTTGGCAGAAGATGATTGTATTGATTTATAACATCTCAGCTCCATGAATCTATTGCAGAAAAATAAGAAATCTATATGGCTTAGTTCCAAATTTGAGAGAATGCCTCTTTCTATAGGATTCTTCTCTCCATCCCCTTTCACTGAAATCATGTAAGGCAGAGGTCCCCAAACTTGGCAACTTTAAGACTTGTGGACTTCAATTCCTAGAATTTTCCAGCCAGCTGGCTGGAGAATTCTGGGAGTTGAAGTCCACAAGTCTTAAAGTTGCCAAGTTTGAAGACCTCTGATGTAAGGTTTAGCTACAATTGCCACTGGCTATCTCAAGACTGGAGGCCATTCCTTCTCTGTAGCTGCCCTGGTTCTTTAGAAGGCATCCCCTGCTCAGCTGGAACTTTTATCCTCTTTGCTCTTTAAAAAGTTCTAAAACAACATCTTTTTAAACAAGTGTTTAATTGTTAGTGTTAATTGTTTATCTTAATTGATTTCAACTTTTGATATATATTTTATTGTATGGACCTCAACAGACAGTAGTATGATACAGCTAATAATAAATGAAAAGGATGGGAAAAGGGCAAATTGCTTGGTATCCATCTTTCTTTCTGCATATCTTGAAGGACATTTAAAAAATATTATACTCGCTCAAAAGTCTCACTATCCCTACATTTCTCATGAACAACACATTTTACATTGCTGAATAGAATCCCTCCCCCCTCCCTCCCTCCCTCCCTCCCTCCCTTCCTTCCTTCCTTCCTCCCTTCCTTCCTTTCCTGGCAGAGTTAAACTCATTTCTAATGTTTGGGAAACCAGCCCCTTAGATACATTTGCATTTAGAGTCGTATCAAGCCTTTAGAGCATTCAGTTAACCTTTATTTTCAACCTTCCTTAGCTTCCTTTGAAATGAAATCCACTTTTAGAAATGGAAACGAAAAGGGTAATGTTGACTCCAAAAGCTTTCAGAAGAGATTTAAATCAAGATTTAGTAGGAGTCGACAGACAGGGCCAGACAGATCCTTGTCCTTGTAAAAAGCTTACTTGAATTTTATCTCCCTCATTGCATCCCATCAGTTGATGTGCTCTCAGCCTCTAAGGTCTCCCTATTGCATTGGCCATCAGTTATGATGAACAGAAATGAAAGGCCTGCAGGGCTCTAATCAAATAAATTTGAATGCCACATCCATGGGTACTGTTCTGACTTGGTGACGCAGAAACATTTTTTAACTCAGCCAGGAGAATCTTACAGAAATGCCTGAAATGTAAATGAACTGAACCTCAGACAACCTTAAAGCACAGTAAAGTCTAACCGAGCAATGCAACTTTCTGACAAAACACCTGAATGTGGTTCAGTGTTGGACAGATTGGTCTATCTGGCTGTTGAAATGGATTGATTCCAATGAAAGAACTGTTGCTTTCACATTTTAACCTTTTACAATCAATATGATGGTGCCAATGAGGAGTGCTCAAAATTGGGAGTGTGATGTGTGATGCTCCATGGCTGGTCTAAATCTGGTGTGCTTTGCATTATGACTCTCTTAACAGATTAACAGAGTTGGAAGGGACCATGTAGGTCATCTAGTCCAACCCCCCCACTCAAGCAGGAGACCCTACACCATTTCTGACAAATGGCAGTCCAATCTCTTCTTGAAAGTCTCAAGTGATGAAGCTCCCACAACTTCCGAAGGCAAACTGTTCCATTGGTTGATTGTTCTCACCGTCAGAAAGTTCCTTCTTATTTCTAGGTTGAATCTCTCCTTGGTCAGTTTCCTTGTCTGGCCTTCAGGTGCTTTGGAAAATAGCTTGGCCCCCTCCTCTCTGTGGCAGCCCCTCAAATATTGGAACTCTGCTATCCTGTCTCCCCTGGTCCTTCTCTTCACTAGACTAGCCATGCCCAGTTCCTGTAACCGTTCTTCATATGTTTTAGTCTCTAGTCCCCTAATCATCCTCGTTGCTCTCCTCTGCACTTTTTCTAGAGTCTCAACATCATTTTTATAGTGTGGTGACCAAAACTGGATGGAGTACTCTAGGTGTGGTCTAACTTAATTCTTGATCATTGACCTCACTGACTGGAGCTCATAGGAATTGTAATCCAATGCATTTGGAGGAAACTATATTAAAAAACACTTATTTAAGTCCAAAGACACAACTGAGTAAAAGCATTTTCATCACCTTTTGAGACACAAGTAGGCAGAACACTATAAATAACACCAAGAGAACTATATTCTAGAGCATGAAGGTGAGCCAAATCAGTTTTGGCAAGGCAATAGCTGATGTAATCCAGTTCATCTATAACGTCATATATTTCATTTATTGGGAACCAAATTGGTGTAGTGGCTGAAGTACTAGGCTAGAAATTAGGAGATTGTAAATTCTAGTCCTTCCTTATGTACGAAAACTGGCCGGGTGACTTTGGTCAGTTATTTTCTCTCATTCTAATCCACTTCACAGAGATATTGTTGTGGGGAAAATAGGAGGCAGGATCATTAGATATGTATGCTGCCTTGAGTTTTATCCCTAAAAGTAAAGGTGAGATAAAATCAAATACTGTAAATAACCTTTTGATTCTTCCCCTGTATTCTAAACCTTGAAGAAGTGGATTAGTGAGAACTCTTGGAAATTAATGAAATTAAACTTAATTTAGATTTTAAAAGTCTAAGTCATTTCATTGGATTTAATCTGAACAGGACTAATACCTGGATCCAATCCCAGTTTAGTCTAATAAGTCTGATTCACAGTGACGTTTTCTCTGATTCCAAGAGTCTTTTCCTCTTTGATGTTTTTAATTTTAAAGATGCTACCTATATAAGAATAAAAAATAAATTCTAATATGAGAAAGAATATTTTTAATTGTCATAGTTATCAGTAACTATGCTAAAAATTTACCTTATCTGTAGATAAGCCCCATTCCCTCCTTTCCAGACAAAATATTTCCCCCCTTCTTGTGTGACATACAACTTCAAAATTATTTTGTAATTTAACACTCTCAGGTGTCATAGCTAGATAAAAAAGATTGTTTGGAACTCTACAACATTTTCCCTTACCACTGTGAAAATTTGAGCTGATGTAATTCTGAAACTCCAAAATGCATAACTCCGATTATAAACTAAATCCACTTTGCAATGAGGTGAACTCCTACATTAATATTTTAAAAGTCATCTCCCTTAGAAGTACGCACTTTTTCTGTCCCCACTTCTTAACAGGAAGAAAGAATTCAGAGAGTGAAAGTAAAAGTAATTTAACCTTCTTAAAGCAACTAAAATAGATTGGCTCCAGAAAAGATGCATGTCCAGTTGTCTTCCAAACTTGGGACACAATTTGATAAGGACTATCACATTCTCCAAACTTTCTAATAGACTTTTAAATATTAGAGCAAGCTTAAATGTCTATACACCAATGCACAGAGTATGAGGAATAAACAGGGAGAATTAGAAATTCAAGTAAATGAGGGAAGATATGATATAGTTGCCATTACGGAAACTTGGTGGGATGAAACTGACAAATGGAATATACAGCTAGAGGGATTTAAATTATTTAAAAGAAACAGACCAAATAAAAGAGGAGGTGGAGTTGCAATATACGTAAGAAATAACTACATCTCTACAAAAATAGAGCACAACAATAATGAAAATCATCTTGAATGCATTTGGGTCAATATTAAAGGGGAGCGAAATGACATTGCCATAGGTCTATACTACAGGCCACCCAACCAAACAGAGGAAGTAGATGAACTTTTTGCTAGTCAGCTAACTAAGGTATGTAGGAAGCACATCACAATAGTAATGGGGGATTTTAACTACCCTGACATCAACTGGGAGACAAACTCTGCACCAAGTGGAAGATCCAACAGGTTCCTAACAAACCTAGCAGACAACTTTGTTACCCAAAAAGTAGAGAAGGGAACAAGGGGATCAGTTATATTAGACTTAATTCTCACTAACAGAGATGAAATGATAGAAGGTGTTGAAGCTACAGGAACCTTGGGGGCAAGTGATCATGCAATATTGGAATTCAACATTATGCAAACACAAGCAGTAGAACAAAATCAAACTAGAGTCTTGGACTTTAAGAGAGCTAATTTCAATAAACTTAGAGAGAACTTGGGAAAGATTCCATGGATGAGAATCCTCAAGGGGAAAACAACTCAAGAAGCTTGGGAAATTTTGAAAAGTGAGATTATAAAAGCCCAGACTAGCACAATACCAATGAAGAAGAAAAATAATAGGTCTCAAAAGAAACCAGCATGGCTGCATAAAGAACTCTCTGACAAATTGAAAGACAAACAGGACAAGTATAAAAAGTGGAAAGAAGGGGAAATAACTAAGGCAGAATACCAGCAAATAGCCCGAGCCTGTAAAGATGAAGTGAGGAAAGCTAAGGCTCACAATGAACAAAGGCTTGCGACAAAAGTAAAAAGTAACAAAAAAAGCTTCTTCCAACATATTAAAAACAAGAAAAAAGTCAAGGAAACAATTGGTCCATTGCAGGGAGAAAGTGGCAAGAAGGTGACAAGCAACAGGGAGAAAGAGAGCTACTTAACACGTATTTTGCATCTGTCTTTACACAAAGGGAAAAAACAGTCCAACCTATCAAAAACAGCATCACAAAAAACATATTAGGAACACAAGTTAAAATAGGGTAGAAAATGGTAAGGGAACACCTGTCTACCCTAGACGAATTCAAATCACCAGGATCAGATGGATTACACCCCAAGGTTCTGAAGGAACTGGCAGATGAGATCTCAGAACCACTGAACTATATCTTTCAAAGATCCTGGAGCACCGGGGAACTGCCAGAGGACTGGAAAAGAGCTGATGTAGTTCCCATCTTCAAAAAAGGGGAAAAAACAGATCCAGGAAACTACAGACCTATCAGCCTGACCTCAATACCAGGGAAGATTTTGGAAAAGATAATCAAGCAACGAATCAATGAACACCTAGAAGCAAACACAGTAATAACCAAACGCCAACATGGGTTTGTCAAAAACAGATCATGCCAGACTAATCTTATTGCATTCTTTGACAAAGTGACAAAATTAGTGGACCAGAGGAATGCTGTCGATGTGATTTACTTGGACTTCAGTAAGGCATTTGATAAAGTAGACCATAACCTATTTCTACATAAAGTAGAAAAATGTGGGATGGACAGCAACACCATCAGATGGATTCGAAACTGGCTAACCAACCGCACTCAATGTGTAGTGCTCAATGGAATTGCATCTACATGGAGGGAAGTATGCAGTGGAGTACCCCAAGGCTCTGTTTTAGGCCCAGTACTCTTCAACATCTTTAACAATGACTTGGACGAGGGGATAGATGGGCAACTCATCAAATTTGCAGATGACACCAAACTGGCAGGAATAGCCAACTCTCCAGAAGATAGGCTCAAGATACAGAAGGATCTTGACAGACTTGAACATTGGGCGCTATCAAACAAAATGAAATTCAATGGTGAAAAAAGTAAGGTTCTACATTTAGGCAAGAAAAACAAAATGCACAGGTACAGTATATGTGGTACCTTGCTCAACAATAGTAACTGTGAGAGGGATCTTGGAGTCCTAGTGGACAACCATTTAAATATGAGCCAGCAGTCTGCAGCAGCTGCCAAAAAAGCCAACACAGTTCTAGGCTGCATTAACAGAGGGATAGAATCAAGATCACGCGAAGTGTTAATATCACTTTATAATGCCTTGGTAAGGCCACACTTGGAATACTGCATTCAGTTTTGGTCGCCACGATGTAAAAAGGATGTTGAGACTCTAGAAAGAGTGCAGAGAAGAGCAACAAAGATGATTAGGGGACTGGAGGCTAAAACATATGAAGAACGGTTGCAGGAACTGGGTATGTTTAGTTTAATGAAAAGAAGGATCAGGGGAGACATGATAGCAGTGTTCCAATATCTCAGGGGTTGCCACAAAGAAGAGGGAGTCAAACTATTCTCCAAAGCACCTGAAGGTAGAACAAGAAGTAATGGGTGGAAACTAAACAAGGAGAGAAGTAACTTAGAACTAAGGAGAAATTTCCTGACAGTTAGGACAATTAATCAGTGGAACAGCTTGCCTCCAGAAGTTGTGAATGCTCCAGCACTGGAAGTTTTTAAGAAGATGTTGGATAACCATTTGTCTGAAGTAGTGTAGGGTTTCCTGCCTAGGCAGGGGGTTGGACTAGAAGACCTCCAAGGTCAATGTTCCCTCTGACATAAGAAAACACCGGGCGGCAGTTGGAAACTGCTGCGCAGGGTTTTCTTATCACGTGTGCGGCCACGCAGCCGCGCAGCTTAGAGGGAACATTGATGGTGGCATAAGAAATATATTCAGAATTTACCATGCAATATTACAGTGAATATTGGGGTATCATAATCTACCACCTGTTTAAATTTGGGATAATACTCCAGTTCATTTGTAGAAAATCTAAGAATAATCCTCTTACTTGTCTCTGAAGTCAATCCATCCGGGTTCCAGGATGAAATCTTGAATGGAATCAGACATGTTTGTTTACTGCATAAAGACTCTGTTTCAGCTTAATGAAGATCTTTAGGACAAATTGGTCCTCTGAATTCTCCAAAAGCTTGTTAGACTTATAAAATGATGTTCTACTGGGATGGCTCATCCCAGACGAAGAGCTTCAGTAGCGCCATTCTAGCCATGGGAAGACTATATAATGATTCCTGATTTCTGATGTTTTCAGGATTTTCTCTGGTTCAAAGTGCTACATGATATTCAGGAGGTTGTTTAAAATTACAAACTGGCCTTTAGAAAGTGTCTCCTAGCAACAATAATAATTATTATTTTACTTGGAACAGCTTAAACCCTGCAACAATACTTTTAACACTATCAAACAACATATGTTTTTCCCAGATCTTTGGAAAGGACTTGATAGGTGGATACAAAATGCCAAACGTCTGGTTGATTGTGCAATCGACCATAACAACAGTGATAGTATTTGCATAGTGCACACATACACTTTTGAAGTATGTCACCTGCATGGCTTAATTCCAAACTTTACAGTTAGGTGCAGCGCAATCCTGCAAAAATTTACATTTTTCTATCCAGAAATATGCTCTGCTAAAATTCAGTAGGGTAAAAGGGTATGGAGAAATGCAGCATCATGCTGAAATCTTGTACCTGTCTACTTAAATAAACCCCTCATTTCAAAATCATTTTCTCCAATTTAGGTAGTGACATGGAAGTGACTAGCTAATTTTGAAAGAACAGCAAGTAGGACCTGTTCAGTATTTAGATGAGAGAGCATCATGCCACTGCAGACTAGGTTGAAAAAAAAAATCCCAAACAGAGGTAGTTTCAAGTTATATCCAAAGGGTTGGGCAAGGAAACTATAGACCTGTCCACAAATGAGCTGAACTAGACTGGGTTGTCTTTACATTTGTTTTTCTGCTAATTTCAATGGGAGAAAAAAACCTGAGACTTTTATTAACAGAATAACAGAGCTGGAAGGGACCTTGAAGGTCTTCTAATCCAACCCTCTGCACAAGCAGGATACCCTACACTAGTGATGGCAAACCTATGGCACGCGTGCCACAGGTGGCACATGGAGCCGTATCTGAGGGAACGCGAGGCATTGCCCTATGTCAGCTCCAGCCTTCTTTTTGACCATTTTCACTCTCCCCAGGGTTCAGGAAAGCCTCCTGAAGCCTGGGGATGGCGAAAAATGGCCCAACGGCCCAACTGGAAGTTCGGAAACGAACTTCCGGTTGGCCCATTTGGCTGTTTTTCATTATCCCCAGGCTTCAGGAGGCTTTCTTGAACCTTGGGGAGAGCGAAAAACAGCCCAACAGGCCTACCGGAAGTCTGGAGGCTTCAGTGAGGCCTGTGTGCAGGGGTGAAATGCTCCCGGTTCGCTCGTGCCTGTCGGTCGTTGGAGAACCGATCGCGAAGGCAGTGCACAGCTCCGCCTACCTGCCTGGATGCCGCCATTTGGGTTCTTTTACCCTCTGCGCATGCACAAAGCATTCTGTGCATGCGCAGAGGGTAAAAGAACCAAAATGGTGGCATCCAGGCGGGTAGGCGGAGCCGTGCACTGCCTTCGCGATCGGCTCTCCGACGACCGATAGGCATGAGCGAACCGGGAGCATTTCACCCCTGCCTGTGTGTATGTGCTGGGGGCAGCATGGGGGGGCTGTGTGCATGCATGGGGCAGTGTGAGGGTTGTGCACATGCACAGGGGGAGGGCATTGCATTATGGGTGTGGGCACGCATGCACACGCTATCGAACGCGTGCACCCTTTCGGCACCCGAGCCAAAAAAGGTTCGCCATCACTGCCCTACACAATTCAAGACAAGTAGCTGTCCAGTCTTTTCTTAAAATCCTCCAGTGATGGAGCACCCACAACTTCTGGAGGCAAGCTGTTCCACTGGTTAACTGTTCTCACTATTAGGAAATTTATCCTTAGTTCTAGGTTGCCTCTCTGCATGATTTGTTTCCATTCATTGTTTCTTGTCTTGCCTTCTGGTGCTTTGGAAAATAGGTTGACCCCTTCTTCGTGGCAGCCCCCCCAATATTGGAACACTATTGAACTCAAAAGATCTCCTGGAGCAGGGGTCCCCAACCCCAGGTCCATGGACTGGCACTGGTCCGTGGCATGCCAGAAACTGGGCCGCATACTGTAAACAAGTGAAGCCCCATCCCTGGGATATAGACAGCACATGAAACCACGCCCCCTCTGGTCCACGGGAAAACCTCTCTCCATGGAACCAGTCCCTGGGGCCCAAAAGGTTGTGGGGGCCACTATACTAGAGTGCTTAGTTTCGAAAAGATCTTCCTTTGATAGCTGCCATGGTTTTCTTTTAACTACAAATATTAATTAAAACAAAGAAAGTGCTATTTCTCATTCCCTACGTAATGTGTATTGAAATATATGAGCCTTACTAAGCTTTTAATAAACCCATCTGGTCAAATGTATAGGAGCCAAACTTCATAACATTTTATGATATTCCTTGATGTTGGGGGGATAGAAAGCTGCTGTTCACATAAACATAATGGCATGTGCAATTTGCATTACAATTAAACATTAGCATTAAAAGGACATGATTTCTAATAATGTAATGAGCATAGAGTATGGGGGAGGGGCATTTTCATATACATATTTTTTTTTCTTGAACCAAAGCTCAGGTTTACATAATTAAAGCAATGGTTGACAAAACAGTAGCTCATCCTGATGCCTGAAGGAACACAGGGATGGTACAATCCTTTGGGCAGATGGAAGAATGAGCCACAGATCCCATTAGGCATTAGGCATTTAGTTTTGCATTTGGAGAGCATGTTCCAAAACAGGGAGGGTTAAAAAAAGGCAAACTAGTGGTCACAAGCATGCAATCAAAGTCCCATACATTGAGTGCATTGCACACATGACATCTGTTATGTACGGACGTACGCAGAATTATTTGCATGAAGGCCGCCGATTGGCTAATCACGCGGCAGGAGTTTTAAACGACTGTCAGTGGCTGGCAGGCTCCAGGCAAGCCTTAAAAGGGGCTTCCCTGTAGCCTGCCGGCATTCCGTATTAGCTACAGCTAGGAGATAAATAAAGTGCTGAACAGTTGATGTGACTCGTCTCATCAATTATGCGTGAATCTAACACCATTTTTTCTTGACCCAACTTGATAGACACCCTGCCATGATCATTCCAGCAAACTGGTTACCATTGTGGAGAGCCATTTGCCGATTCACACTCAGAAAGGAAACTGCATTGTTCAGGTCAGAGACAGACACTAATCTCTAGCATCTTTATTTATAAGAATGCCTCTAAATTCCATATAGCCTCACAGGTAGTAAATAAAATGGTTATGTGGCTGCAGTCCAGTGCTTTGTGTGTCTATTTACCCTCCGTCCCGTCCCCCCAAAAGGAAAATTTAAGCAGAGGGCCATGCTTAAATTTTGCCTTCTTCTAAACTATTCTTTTCCTTCATGGTATTTACGTGAGGCCCATCTTGCACATAATGATGATACTAGAGACTCTGTCCTAAAGAATGCAGAAATGGTATGTGGAGGTACCATTTATGATGTTGAATGGGTCAGTACTTATCCACACAGAGATGCAATTCGGGAGTTTCTCAGATATTCAGTTCCTGCTCAAGAAGCAGACACACATTGGCTAGGAGGGCATCTGCATTGATCCCCTTTATGTGCCCATTCCCAACTGGGAGGCCGTGTTCCCTGTCAATCATGCTTTGGACATCTCCCACGTGGATTAATACAGCAGAAGCCAAAAGCACATGGAAGCTACAGATAGGGCAGAAGTTCTTCTACTTCACCTTGGGTCCCCCTAAGGCAGTGGTTCCCAACCTTTTTGTGATCGAGTACCACTTGGAGGTCCCGTACAGTCGCCGCGTACCACCTGGTTCCAGAGAAACTAAATTCGATCAGATATCACTTTATTTCCATAATTGTACCGTTCCTTTTTTGGCCCTGCGCATTCAGCAACTGGATTCTCGGGCCGCTGGGACCAGGTGGGTGGCGTGTGGCAACAGTTGTGTTAGGCAGTAAACATTTTTGTGAAGTAAAAAATAACTAACTAAAAATCGTTCATGACCCCGAAAGTGTTCGCGTACCACCTGGAAGGCCCTCGCGTACCACTAGTAGTACACGTACCACAGGTTGGGAACCACTGCCCTAAGGGCTTCTGGATATAATTCAAGATGCTGGATATCACATATAAAGCCCTTTATGGCACAGCGCTAGGTTGTCTGCCAGAGTACCTGTCTCTACTGTAATCATTTCTGCTCACTCCATGAGGTTAGACATATTCTGAGTCTCTTCTATTAATCAATGTCATTTAATTTGGCCCAGGAAACAACTCTCTAATAGAACAATAAACTCGATGAGATTTAATGGCTCTAATCCTGCTGACCTTTTAATGTACACAAAAGACCTGAGTCTTCCCCAAACTTTGGGCCAGGCTGTTATTCTGGGTTGGCTGGCACTGGATTAATACTCCATTCCTCAGATGTTTATGCCTACAGCAGCAATATCTGGTAACAATACTCAAAATTCTATATATTTGATGAACCTGTCAAAATTATAGCTGTGAATAGGTTGAGGTGAAATAAATTCTGAAGAAGCAGATGTGCATCCCATAAGCCATAAAATCTGCTTTTGATGATAATTTTGGATGGCATCATAATGCAAATAAATAAATAATGAATGAATGAATGAATGAATGAATGAATGAATGAATGAATGAATAAATAAGTAAGTAAGTAAGTAAGTAAGTAAGTAAGTAAGTAAGTAAGTAAGTAAGTAAGTAAGTAAATAAATAAATAAATAAATAAATAAATAAATAAATAAATAAATAAATAAATAATAACATGTCTAAGACAGCATTCATAAGCAAACTGAAGCATGTGGGGAAGAAATCTCCCAAGAGAAATAAAAAATACTTCCATTCTGAGATAGAGCAAGCTAGGCACACTCACCTTGAAAATATTTAATATGATGCCCATTTAACAGAAATAGGCCTGATTCTGTTTTATCTTACAATATGGTTAATTTGGAGCAATTGTTGATTTTTGTTCTTCACTTTCTTATCCCTGCAATTTAATTTGGTTTCTTTTCTATATATTCCCAAGGCTTGCTGTGGCCCACTAACAAAACCATGACTAAAGCTCTTCTGAATTGGATAGAGTCAGCCTCTGAATGCTTGCAGGGTGGTCAGCATGACTGAATGGTAGTTCAAAAATAAGCAAAGGGGCTGCTTTGGTAGAAAAAAAAACATTTACACGAAGCTACAACATTACTGAGGCTGTGTGTGTTTATTCTAAAGAAAATTATCTCAAAACCTTCATTCTGAAGCTTTGGTCTCTGAATTTAACATGGGTGTCTTTTACTGATGACATACAGTTTTTTTTACTGATGATATATCACATACACTGAAAGAGCTAGTATTTCTTTTTCAATACTCATAATGTTTCAATACTCATAATGTTCACAGCTACAAAAATAATGGTGATATCCTGTCACATACATAAGATATGTCAGGTTCTTCATCACTGCTGTGAAAATGTTCTTCCCTTCCAATAGCTCGTTTTAAATTATATCCAAAGATATAAATGATACTTTATGAGCTTTAGCTGGGTCTTTTAGGTGAATTGTTAATTAGTAATGATTTTAAATGAAATGTTTTAATCAGATTTTATATGTTTTTTAAAAAATTTGTTAGACACTTTAAGTGCCATCAGGAAAGAGAGGTGGAATATCATTTAACACAGCAGAAGTGGGGTGCTTAAGCTCAGCTTCTAATTAACTCTACATTTATAAACTGGGGGGCACCCTATTGGTCCAATATCAACTGTTTTCTGAGTCTTCGGCAGGAGAACATTGCACAGTAAACTGATTCAACCCTGGCAAGTTTCTTCCTTGAACGATCGGAAGCTTCTGGATTTGGAATGGAAACCGTTGTTAATGCTCACTCAGTTTAAGATGCGGAGAACAAAATGGCTGAGGAAGGATCATTCTGACACTGAAAAGCCTGAACAGAAATCTGCTTTACTGAGGACAGAAGAATGCAAGACCTTGGAGTTCTCACGTGACATATCCATGTTCTGCATCCCCCATCACTTTGACTTTACCTGTGGTATCCGTGCCTAGGTTAGAAAATCCCCTTGGAGATATAAAAGCTTTACATGTTCAGTGGCATCTTTTTGGAATCACGGTAGGAGAACGAAACACATTTGGATAGCAGAAATATGCTCACTCGCCTTTATCCCCCTAGCAATGCAGCTGAAATGACAAAACACATTGTGACAGCAATTTGGCAATAGATAATTCTAATATGCATGTAAAACATGAAGGAGCAAAGAAGTATCAAATTCTCCAGAGAGTTGATCTAAAACAAAAATAAAAAGAGCGACTTTCCTGACTTATTTATTTTAATCCTCCAAACCTGTCAGGGAAGCATGATGGCCTTTGCAAACGTGCCTCTCTGAATGAGAGTCAATATAAACCGAACCGTGTGGGATTATATATCTTTAGCTAAACGGAAGCAATATGATACAGATCATTAACTCTAAACACCTTCTCCATTCGTCTTGAGCAACACACATATTGAGGTTGCTGAACTGAGAAATGTTACTGTGGGTACAGGCCATCCATTTTAAGCAGTGATAGGCAATAAAAAATGATAGTGGGAAAAGGGATTCCTCTATTGAATTATTATGCAGCTTGCTTAAATAATATTTGCTGTAGTTTGGCCTCCCCATAAAATATCTAGTTCACTGGAAGGTATAAAGTTGATTGTGTGTAAATGCTGAATTGCTGGATAGGTCAGCAGTGATTTAACTCCTGTACATACCTCAGTGCTCTTTTCTCTTTGTGGACAAGGAGCTAATGTAACAACACTAAGTAGTTTACCTCATATGTTCTCTTAATCCTGCTTAATCAGGATAAAGTGTAGTAGGCCATTGGCATACACCTGCACATTGTTTCACACTACAGATCCTGGCCTCTAAAAGGAATATATTTGTCAACTTTGTGGCCCCATTATCATCATCTGCAGCCAGGCCACAAATAATTTATGTAGCAAATCTACAAATCAGAAAATCCTCCTATCAATTATAACAAGGTAGCAACATTTAGTACATATTTTACAGCAGAATGTGTTCTGATCAGACCATACTTTTCTCTTCAAAGACGTTAAATAAATGCAACTTTAAATACAGATAGCAGACACAAAGGAGAATAATAATAGGGTCAGTAGGCAGAATTAAGATATGAAGTTTGAGTAGCTGCTAAATTACTCGGAAAAGAAAGTTGTTTGTAGACATCAGTTGCATCCATCCACATCAATCATTTTAATTCATTTATTAATTGAGTCAGATAAGAGTTCCATGGGGCATCCCTTTACATAAAGTATGGGAAGTGTAGAGAAAACTCAAGAACTTTTCAGCTATCTCTCCCTTCTCAGCTGTCTATATAGAGAGGTTCATCCTTCTATTCGGTGAAGACCACAAAACCACTATTCAGTCTCCGGAACAGTTTATTTGGAAGAGTCTTCAGAGCCTGGATGTTCACACAAAGAACATAACAACACCCCCAAGCTGAAGGATTCCTTTCCTACCACCAGCTACAAGGTGCAGTGAACTTACAAAGAGACTCAAATCACAGATTATTAGTTACAAGGTAGGTGTCAAGCAGGGGCGGGTTCCTCTTACCTTCTCCTACCAGTGTGCATCGCGAAGTTGTGCGCACAATCGCGTGCTATGTGCACGTGTATGCGCACGCGCGTCCTCTTGCGAAATTTCAGCTCTCTGCGCATGCGCAGAAGGACAATTTTACTTCCACACATGTGCAGAGAGCCAAAAAATGCAAAAAAAGATGGCGGTGCGCACGGACCGGCAAAGAAAGCACCGGAGCCGTCGTGTCGATATTACGCAATCGGAGGGCCCTTACCGGGACAGAGCACCGGACCGCACCAGTAGGAACCCACCCATGGTGTCAAGTAATTCCCTACTCAGATACAAATGAAGTCAAGAAAATATGAATATTGGAAAAATATGCACTATGCAATTCCTCATCTCTACTGTGCTCAAATACAAACCTCCCTACACCCTTCTTTGAAGCCACATCATTTCAACGTAGAAAGAAGATTTGTGTGTTTCCATCTTCCCATTTAGTTTAATTTCTTCTACTTCATTCTGGATTTCTTACAAAGATATGTTCAGGTTTTCTTATGTTCTTTTTTTTTTTAAGAGCTGAACAATTACACCACCCATCTACAGCAGCCAATTCAGGAGGTTTCTAAACATCAGGAAAGTCAATTTGTACTGTTTGCCACGTAATTCTTAAAAGATGTGGAGACTACAGAAAATAAATGGGAAGTTTAATGGCTGAACAATCAAACCAGGCTGGTTCAAAACTTTCTGCCTTGATCAATGTGTCCATGAGTTTTGCTTTCTCTATCATCTGATTGTTTTAAAAAAAGTTCTAAACATCATTTCAATTGAAACATTTACAAATTGGAGGCACTAATTTTTAAAACACTGCCAATTCCTAATCTAGAGGAATATTACAAGGCATTCTCAAATGCAATTGCTGTTGAGTTGTACTTTCAAACTCCCAACCATACCCTGCAAAATTATTAATAAATATGTTGGAAGTTATTTATGTTATATCCATATTTGCCACAGCCTTTCTTCAGCAGAGCAAAAATCCTAATTTTGTCTAATCTTAAACAGACTGTATTTTGAAAAGACAGCATTAAATTATATAAATTTTCAGTCTGGTTATTTAAAATAGTATGCTTCTCCTTTTCACTTATTTATATTCTATTGTGTTGGATATCTTCCTCCTGTCCTATTTACTCAAATCACATTTGCAAAGCTAAATCCCTTCTTAGTTTAGTCTCTTCTCCTTTCAGAAAATATCCCACTTTTCTCCCCAGGAACGGATTTAATACATTACGTTGAGACTTACAGAAATGTCGTGAAAATATCTCATCCAAACTACAGATATCAGGGAGAACACAGAGCAGGCCTAATCACCGAGCCTAGGAAAATCTTCAAGAATGTATGCCCCCATTATACTATTATAATTTTCAATTCACTTGAAAGATCTTTCTTTCTTCGTGTTCCTTTTAACAAAAAAAAGTGCTGTTTCTATACTTTTCTGTGAATTTTAAGACACATAAGCATCACCATGGTACTCATTATTCCACAGACATATTACATTTTATGCATAAAAAGTGGCCGGTTTTCAAACAGAACAGAGCCCCACAGACATTTTTAAAAAAATTCTCTCTGTGGAAGTGTCCCCATTTTTAACAATATCAATCAACAGATAATGGTGGCAGAACTGCCTACTAAAATCTGGGTCTGACAGACTTGCAGAAAGTTGGAGGAAGGGGACTGTGGCAGCCAAAATCTGCCTCACTTTAAAGCAAATACATCACTTTGGAGACTGAAACATATGAAGAACGGTTGCAGGAACTGGGTATGTCTAGTTTAATGAAAAGAAGGACCAGGGGAGACATGATAGCGGTGTTCCAATATCTCAGGGGTTGCCACAAAGAAGAGGGAGTCAAACTATTCTCCAAAGCACCTGAGGGTAGAACAAGAAGCAATGGGTGGAAACTAATCAGGGAGAGAAGCAACTTAGAACTAAGGAGAAATTTCCTGACAGTTAGAACAATTAATCAGTGGAACAGCTTGCCTCCAGAAGTTGTGAATGCTCCAACATTGGAAGTTTTTAAGAAGATGTTGGATAACCATTTGTCTGAAGTAATGTAGGGTTTCCTGCCTAAGCAGGTGGTTGGACTAGAAGACCTCCAAGGTCCCTTCCAACTCTGTTATTATCATTATCATTATTATTATTATTACTTCAACGATACAAAATAAGTATAGGAGCATGCATACAATACAATATTTGGGGGGCAGGGTGGGTGGGGAGAAGGGGTATTGATAGTGAATAAACCTTCTTATGTTAAGGGAGGGGGTGGTTTACCACTACAAAGCTAACATAGAGACAAAGACATCTGCAAAATTCTCCACATCTTCCCCTACTCCGCACACATTACAAACCCACATTCCATCTTTTAAGAATTTGAATTCTGCTGCTGCAATGAATATGATTGAAAAGGGGAGAGAGGCTGACATGCTGCAGTTCCAGATTGAGAAGCCCCTGGCAAAGTGATTCCTCCAAGCATGGGCTTCCACTGGTAGCAACCGCAGCCACTACTAGCAATTGGTTAAAGCATTGCATTTCCCCACAAAAGCTTACCAAGAGCCTGGGAAATGCAAAATATCATACAGCTTCCCAGATAAGCCTTCCTTCCACTTGTACAGTAGCTGTCTCCTAGCCTGTTTTAAAACTCCCATTTTTCTTTTGCTTTTTAAGCAAAAAAAATTTTTTTTAATTGTGTTTATGTATTTCAAAGACAAATATTCAGTCCAATTGTTAAATCCACAACCTTTATTTTCTTAATAACTTATTCATTTCTTCGACTAAATCCTCTAGGCTGTTTTCCAAGATTATGATTAGGCTTGGATCTTGTACAATGTTTAACTTAGATTGCCTAAACTTCTGCAATGTAGCTTCATTATGCTTTCCCATCAACATTATTACTTCATAGTCCTTAACAGTCCGTAACAGTGCAAAGTATTTTTAACCACAGTAAGGACCCAGCTTGTTGGGGGCAATATGCTGACTCTGTAAACCGCTTAGAGAGGAGCTGTAAAAGCACCGTGAAGCGGCATATAAGTCTAAGTGCTATTGCTATTTCTGTTTTTTTTTTTTTTTTGGTCTTTGGTTTTTTTGCTCACTGAATAGCGCTTCTCCATTTTTGTTTGCCAATGATACAGTCTAGTCAATCTGATTTATTGATATTGTCCATCCAGTGATGTCCATGTTTATAGTAGAATCATCTTTTAGATTTTAGAAAGAAGATAATTGCTATACACACTGTATTTTTGATAGAATTCTATAAAACAGTCTCCCACTTTGTTTTGTACACTGAAATCAAATTTCCTTATTATTCCAGCAGGCTATTTTATATGCAACTTTATCATTTTTGTTGTCTGTAATGAAAATGATATCTTTTGACATTTTGTCATCACGATATTGCTGGAACTGTTATACTTTTTTTCTGTGTCTTTGTGAGAACATAGACATGGATGACTATAATAACATAATTGCTCTCAGATTAAGACTATCATTTGTGAGAGAGATATTTGAACACCTTCTTACTAATGATGCTGGCTCCATTCCTTCCATGGTTTTCTTTTGGGCAATGGCACATCTGATGCTTTTTCAATGTGAAGTGATCCATTCCAGTTCAGTTCAGTTCACCGATTCTCTGAATGTCAGTGTTCAGTCTTGAGATTTCTGCGCTTGTCAGGCCCAAAACCAGGAATGACACATGGTGATTCTTTCACAATGAATTCTTTATTGTTTCACACCTATAGACAAATTCTTGCCATTGTTAAGGAGTTATTGTGCTGTTAAGCACATACACAGCGAAATGTGTTGTAGTAATGGTGTTGCAGTTTGATATGAATGCTATTCAGTCAATAAACAGAATATCTTTAGTATGTACAAAATAGTTTTACTTGAATAGTAGCAAAGTTAAATAGGAAGTCCAAGTCATACACAGTCATTCAGTCAATGCGAAGTTTCTTCTTCTTGCCTATCTTTGTTTTAACTCACAAACAAAGATTACAGCTATCTCTTAATTCTATACTATCACAGATAGTTACTCTTCTCTTCACAGCAATTCCACACAGTCATAAAGTAATTTACTCATCAGTAAAGCAGCAGAGAGTCTTCAATCCGGAACACACCATCAAACACCACTCACCACACTAAACCACACTAAATCATCAACCACATTGAGCATGCTCTCTTGCTTGCTTATATAGTAATCATCCACAATGCATTTAAAGCAATATACACATAACAATGATTTGTGGCTTAATCATATATTAACACACCCAATCATTTGAACAGGGTTCTAACACCCATACTGAGCACTCTACTATTTATATCTAAGATATACTACAATGCATTATGTACTACCGTGAACAATTAGGGAGGGGCTGTCTTTATCCTCTTTCCATCACATAAAATAGCAATAGCACTTAGACTTATATACCGCTTCATAGTGCTTTACAGCCCTCTCTAAGCAGTTTATAGAGTCAGCATATTGCCCCCAACAATCTGGGTCCTCATTTTGCCGACCTCAGAAGGATGGAAGCCTGAGTTAATTTTGAGCCAGTCAGGATCGAACTGCTGGCAGTGGAATGCAGAATTAGCCTGCAATACTGCATTCTAACCACTGTGCCACCACGGCTCTCTCTGGACTGAGTTGCCTCTTACTCTTCTGGAATTCACTCCCTCCCTCCTAGGAAACCACATTCTTGTACTTTCCATCACAGCTCTGAAATATGTTTGCCATTTTTTGTGGTTCTGACATTTTATATTTATCTTTGTAGTTTCAAATGTTTGTTTTTGCCACTGGGGCACATCAGCAGCTTGATATCCTTTCGACTTTAATGTAGCCACATCATAAGCTATCAGTTCTATTAGTATCTGCCCTCTTTGCTAGTAGTAGATTGGATATCTTCTGACTTGGGGGAGTGCATATTCAGTAGAGACTGCTCTATAAACCCATGATCAGAGAATAGCAGTAAACCACTATTCTGTGTAGAAGAAAATCTTTCGACTGAAGCGATCAGAAGACTAATATATGGAGGCACTCATGCATCCTAAAACAAAACTGCATTAGCATGTATAAAAGGAGACTTGGAAAAGAAACAGCCAATATCCCAGTGGATTATAAAAAATGGAGACCACTCTTTGAAAATCAACTTTTATTTTTAAGGAACTCAACAACCAAGAAATCAAATTAGGTTGACCTAAACTTATTTTGAAAAGGGCAGCAGTGGTAGCATAGTACATTGATCAATCACAAGTGGGGTTTTTTTCCCCTCACTTGTTTGATGAAAAAGAATGATGTGACAAATGTCTTTTGGGGCAATTCCTACAATTAGTGGGTGAGCATGCCAGGATTAAATGTACAGGATGTCTGTGCGTACAGCTTTCACCAAACCTTGCTAATCATACATTCTTGAACAAACCTGATTAGTTAAGCAACTTTTGTTACCTATTTCAATTTACATAATGCTTATATTTCACAATAGCATAAAGACTCGGGGCAACCATAAAATGTGAATGATGACCCTTTTTATTTCCATGCTGAAGCAAGAGGAAGAAACATTCAGTGTTTATGAGAAAATGGTGATTGGTGGAAGGAATAAATAGTAATCATTCGGCACTAACTAAACAAAGAGTAACTATCTTATATTAATATACATTCAGCAATTTACTGCAGCTTAGTCAGATATTGTAATCAGCCATGGCAGAAAATGAATGCAATGGCTGCACCCGAAGGTGCTGTTTATTAATTTATCTTAGCATTTAATGATGAATTGTCAATGTAAATTATGTGGTTTCATCGGTTGTGTTTCTTTGTATTCAGGAAATGCTTCTAAGGGGAGGGGGGGAGTCCTACTTTTCCTTCTTCTTTTCCTCTGTTTATATTGAAAAGCATTGAGTATTCATGAGAATTGATTGCCTGCTCTCTCTGAAGTGAGCATGATATGTCATTCAAACCTACCAGGGTCTATCCAGCTCTGCTAGGCAATGTCATTCCCAGAAACTGCTGGAACTGTCAGTTTTGATTTCACAAAGCTTCTAATTTATTTATTTTTTACTATTAAGTTTATTCCACTGTCTTGAGTTTTGGGGGTTTGGAATGCTTTTTTTTAAAGCCTATACACACACACACACACACACACACACACACACACACACACACATCATTTTGTTTGCCCTTCCACTGCTTGCATTTTTAGATACTTTTCCTAAATCCAATCCAGAGAAAACAAAAGATCTGTAAATAGATGATGCCTATGATAGATGAATGACATTCATCCTGTTTGAGAAAGAAAGGGTTGCAACTCATCAGGGTTGCAACTCATAGATTCATCTTTGCCCATTTAAGGCAAATGCGTTGTCAGAAGTTTCACTGCTTTTCACCAGTTTAGGTTCATATACCAACTACCGAACTGTACAGCTAGATCTTCAGTTCAGGAAACCATGTTAGTAGAAGATATGGTAGCAGGAGTACTGATTGGAGCTGGAAATTATGACTAGAGTAGGTATCACAGCGTAGTTTCTAAGTCCATTTGTAACTTGTTAAACTATAAAGCTCTCAAGCCTAAAAATGACACAGCAAAATCCAGTCGAGTCCAATCCTTTATTTGCTTACAGCTAACGGACAGAATCTTGCCAAAGTAAAGCTATAACCTAACCTCCTAGATATATCCTGAGAGATTTTAGGATGTGGACACTCTGAAGCTCTTTCCCCCTCACTCATCCAACTCGGGACTGTGCAGTCTCTAAATCTGGGCCTCTCTCCGATGAGCTTTACTGCCTCCCCGCTGGCAAAGTTCTGTGTGGCCAAAACCTCCGTCCACTGATTCTCCAGGTTCCATCAGAAAAGGATGACGGTATTTGAAGCAGTGTGTTCCCAGATATTGTGTCCTAGGTTTATTTTCCGAGCTCTGTATCTCCCATTTGAACTGTGGCAGGTCATATCACTTGGGAGTGATCCTTGTCAATGGAAAAGGTAATAGAGGTTAGAGAAATGCATCTGGTTCCCTCCTCAGCTGCCTTTTCAGCATCAGATTGAGAGATTTCTATTCTCTAAGGACCTTTTATTCAAATTGCTGCAGATGAGCAGCAGGGTGGTCTTCAGATAAATCATATTTACCATTGTAGTTGCTGCTGTTTAGTAGATACCATAAGTGATAATTTTAATAGATTTTTTTCACTGTCTTTGAAGATAATTTGTTTTCTTTGTCTATATTCTCATTATTCCACTATTTTAAATTTATAATTTAAATGTCAGTTTAAATTTTTTTTAATGTATTCAGCTGCATGTCATATTGGTGACGTCTGTTTAGAAAGGCAGTGCATGCATTCCAGAAATAAAGATTTCATTTTTGCAAACAATTTTCCTAATATGTTTTTCCACACATTGTTTCTACCCCTAGGCCATATTCATATTAGTTATAATGTCTTTAATGTAAACGAGGGCTACAATTTGAAGATCATGTTTTCTTAATGTAATTCATGTAGGAAATATAATTAAATTACTTAAGATAAATAGTTAAAAAAATAACTAAGTCTAGAAGAAATAGCTTTGCGGTTATGGAGCAAATGCAATTAAATGTGTAACCTACAAATTTAGAATAATAGTTCTTACATCAAGATGTGCAATTTTTCTCTTCTTTCCATTGAAAGGAGACAACATATGTAAATCCTCTAAAAGAGGGCTGTCAAACTCCGGGCCCGTGGGCCAGAGGCGTCACATGCTGGCCATGCCCACGCCCAGTTTAGCGAAGGGGGAAAAAGTCCCAATATATCACGTGACACAACCGTGACGACATGAGTTTGACACCCCTGCTCTAAAACTAAGCCAGTCAAAGAAAATATCCAAGGAATTCTTGAATATATATATATGATGAGTGGCATGATGATGATGCTCGCCTCTCACTAAGAAGATTGAGAGTTCAATCCTAGTCAGTGACAGATATTCACCACTATTGCAAAGATGTTTCTGTTTCAGTACTCAAAGAGAAAATATCTGCTGTGAACTCCACATAGGCATTAGGAAGGGCATCTGGCCAGTAAACGCTCAGCTCTATTCAGCCACCCCAACTCAACCCCAAATAGAAGGATGACAAGGTCATTAAAGGAATATGCACATATATTTATTTATTTACATTTATATAAATGTAAATAAATAAAAAGACATTAAAATATATCTATAAAAGGATATCAGGCCAATATTATTGGAACTATGTAAAATAGGGACAGAAAGAGAAGTGATTCCAATTACTTGGTACTTCATGAATGTGTGAAAGCACAAAGGGAGATAACTATTCTTTTCTGTTTCTTTTTTTCAACAGAAACAATATAAGCTTAAAAACTGCTAAGTATATAAAGAAGGATTTCTGAATAAAGATAATAAATAGATGAAAAACAGCCAATCAGTTATAGCATTTTGAAGAGAAGAAAATGCAAAAAAAAACAATTGGTGAAAGATAACAGGTGAGAAGAAGCACTCAAGTAATTCTGACTCAAGTAATTCTGGAATCTCAAGTAATTCTATTTTTATGTAAGCCCTGTTTAGAATAGAATAACAGAGTTGGAAGGGTTAGGGATCAACCCCCTGCTTAGGCAGGAAACCCTACACCACTTCAGACAAATGATTATCCAACATCTTCTTAAAAACTTCCAGTGTTGGAGCATTCACAACTTCTGGAGGCAAGCTGTTCCACGGATTAATTGTTCTAACTGTCAGGAAATTCCTCCTTAGTTCTAAGTTGCTTCTCTCCTTGATTAGTTTCCACCCATTGCTTCTTGTCCCACCCTCAGGTGCTTTGGAGAATAGTTTGACTCCCTCTTCTTTGTGGCAACCCCTGAGATATTGGAACACTGCTATTTTCAGGACAGTCTCTCTCTCTCTCTCTCTCTCTCTCTCTCTCTCTCTCTCTCTCTCTCTCTCTCTCTCTCTCTCTCTCTCTCTCTCTCTCCCTCCCTCCCTCCCTCCCTCCCTCCCTCCCTCTCTCTCTCTCTCTCTCTCTCTCTCTCTCTCTCTCTCTCTCTCTCTCTCTCCATGAGAACTTCCAAAACTGGCTTAATGAATATCCAAATCTTGCTTAAATAGACTTCCAGCATTACGGCTTTCGGATTTTGTGAATTGAACCTAAAAGGGCCAGGAATATTCCCTACAGAACTGTGTTTTGGAAAAGAGCTTCCTCTTTTGTGCTATGAACAGATATTTCCCAGAGCTTGGAAGAGTTTGCAAATTGTGCCTCAGGCTGTTTTCAGACTTCAAAAAGGGATTCATTTCATAGATTAATTGAATGAGTGGAATGTAAATTTGTTATCCAGGATTCTCATCTCAAGGATAAATTGAGTAAAGAAGAGGTAGAAATGCCATTTTATTAATCATCAGTAGTTTTGCTGATAGATTTTTCTCTAGTATCTTCCATTATTGAACCTTATATCTTTTTTCTTTAAAAAAAAATCAAACTTCAAACTAATTCCTAAGAAATGCTAAGAATGTCTTATGGAATAGTCTTCCGAACTTTAATTTAATACATTCCAGAATTAGCATGGATATCTGCTTTCAATATCAGAACTCAACTTTGGAACAATCAGAATACTGTAAATGCCAATATAGACATCAAAATAAAGTGTTTCTCTTTGTATGATTAATTATAATATATAAAATTACAATTTAGTGGAACAGGAACAAATCTATGCCTCTTTTCTTGCATAAGAAATAAATGTATACTTAATTAAATGTACAGTGATTTGCGGCAAAGAATAGTTTACCATTCTATATGAAAGTATAAATGGTAATTTGTGCTCTTACTTTTCATAATATTAATTTCAAAATTGCTATGCAAAGCAAAATTTAACTGCCTTGTTACTATAGATGCAATGGTAAGATAACGGCATAATCTCAAATGAATTTTTGGCAAAATTTCTTTTAGTATATATTTCTTTGCATTTTTGTTTTTATGTAATTATGAGAATGGTAGGCTTTAAATTACATATTGTGTCAGTTCATAGAAAAGTGATTTTTTTAAGGTAGGCAGTGTAAGGAGAGGTTTACAAAAACACATAGTTATACTTAGGTATACCAAGCAGTTGTTTAACATAAGTGTGAACTGACTTATAGAAAACTCCCATATCAATGACTAGCAGAAAAGTTCCCAGAATACAGACTAAGTTTCCTCTACTTTGAGATCCCTTATTTCTCTGTATATTATTGCATTATCCTTGTATATTTAGTAAATATTGATTTTTAAAAGCAAACTAAACAAAACATTCCTATAATCTCAACATTTCTCAAAAACCTAAATTGGGTTTCATGACCATCCATGATTACCTCTACATTGCAAATAATATATATTTACTTTAGTCTTTACTTTAGTCTTAGTTGTTGATTTTTGTTGTTGTTCTTTTGGGGTTTTTTCCTCAAAGCAAATAAAATCATATTATATGGCGGTGCTTAGCACTAATTGAAAAAGAGTGATATGTCAAATTCTCGTGAGAAATGAACCAACGAGAATATATGTTAGGGACCAGTTTGAGGAGTCAAATTCTGAATTGGAAGAACGAGCCTTAACAAGCTCTGATCTTGCAGAAGGCTCTCTAGATCAGGGATGTCAAGCTCGTGTCATCATGGCATCATCACGTGATGTATTGTGACTTCCCCCCCTTTGTTAAACTGGGCATGGGCGTGGCCAGCGCATGACGCATCCAGCCTGCGGGCCACGAGTTTGACAGTCATGCTCTAGATCAGGGGTCAGTAATCTTAAAAACTCAAAGAGCCATTTGGACCCATTTCCCAGAGAAAACAAAACACCAGAAGCCACAAAACCTGGGTGGGCATGGCCAACTCGATGTCACTCCCACTGACCCCGCCCCCAGCTACGCCTACCCAGGTTTTGTGGCTGTTTTCTTTTCTATGAGAAAAAGGTATCTCTCTCTCTTTTCCCTCCCTTATCTCTCTCTTTCTCCCATCTCTCTTTCTCTCATCTCTCTCTTTCTCCCTCTCTCTCCCCTTCTCTCTCTGTACGATCGCCACCCCCGGCTTCTCTTCAGGCGACCCTCCTCCCCTTCTCGCGACTCCCTGGCTGGCTGTGTCACACGCGGGGAGACCCTCACAAAAGCGCACGCGGAGGGCAGGTGGCTGATTGCTTAAGGAGGATCTTTGGACACAGCTTATGTCCTGCCCTAAGGATCCAGCCATTGCCTTGCCTTGCAAAGCCAGCCTGCCCCACAGAGCCAACCTTTTCTGCGGCAGAGGAAGAGCCCGGGCGGGCTTGCAAGGCGGGGCTTGGGCGGCTCGGGATCCTCCTGCCTTCCTTCCTGCTCGCTCGGCTGCCTCTGCGGCTCCTCTCTGTCCCGGAGGCGGTACCTTTCCCTCCCCCACGCCCAGGGTGACTCTCTCCAAAGCCAGCCATGGGCCCCAGGCACGCCATTGTGCACCTTGTAAGTGCTCGCTTAAGGAGGGACGCAGCTTCTGTCCTGCCCCAAGAATCCGGCCATTGCCTTGCCGTGTCCCGTCCCATCACCACCACCCCGCAGCTTCACTTCCTGCCACTTCAGGCTGGAGCTCACATCCTCCCCACTCGGCTGAAGATCGGGGGGGAACACAGCAAGGCAATGGCCGGATCCTTAGAGAGGATCTAAGGAGAGAAGCCGCATCCAAATACCCTCCTTAAGCGAGAAACCGCCCACCCTCTGTGGCTTCTCGCTTCCAGAAGGAAGGTTCTCACTTCTCCGCGGCTTCCAAGAGGGTGTCCCCGCACATGAGCAGACTACTGGCCCTGCCACAGCCAGTCAGGGAGTTGCGAGAAGGGGAGGAGCATCGCCTGAAGGGAAGTCTCCGCTGGGGGTAGCTATGTTCCTCAACCAGCGCCAGAGAAACAGCCCCGTCGCTTCTCCATTCCCGCTGTCTCCCATACCCTCTCAGGCCAGGTGAGGGAGGGGGGCAAGGCCAGCCAGTGATGGGACAAGGAGCCACAGCAGGGGGCCCAAAGAGCCACATGTGGCTCGCGAGCCGCAATTTTCGATCCTTGCTCTAGATGATCCTGAGAAAGAACAACATTTGTGGGAAAATGAGCCTGCAGTCCTGCAGCAGCCAGAAGTCTATGGAGATTCTCAGTCATCCAGGTCATGGTTGTCCCCAAAGTGCATTTTCAAGAGGCAACTGGACTTTCTTGTTCAAAAAAGAAAGTCCAGTTGTCTCTTGAAAAAGCACCTTTGGGATTGCAGCAGGTAGGTTCATCAGCCACCAGCTGCAGAAGCACTGTAGAAAGCTGAGTCACCTGACCTAGAAAGATCCTTAGCCCTTATACAGGAAGATCAAGTGAATCAAAAGAGATGTTCAAAAGAGAGGTATGACTCAGAAAAATAGACATATCTGAGTCAGTGCTATAAATAGAAGGGCTTGAGAGTCAGACTATTTTTGAAAAACAACTGTGCAACATTCATCCCAGCTCCTTGAATTTATGCTATTTCTGATTCCCTGGATGACCACTGGATTGATACAGGACTATATTCAACATATTCATTGTTGAATCTTTGATCTCATTTGATTTCAGTCTTCGATTTGTCTCCATTAAACTTTAGCTGTTGAAGGATGTTTTCCTGAATTCTCACACCTCTACAACATGGAGAGATGTATATCAGTCAGAAAGAGCTCCAAACTAAGTTGAGTACCTGAATTTCTAATTGCTGCTATGGGGTAATACAGCATTACAATCATGTTGCTGCATACTTGCTTAAAATGATGTAAGAAGATGCCATGTAGAAAAGTGGTATGTGTGGCATAATGTGCACAGGAATTAGCAATATCACTTGAACTTGGATACCACTTCATAGCACTTTACAGCACTCTCTAAGTGGTTTACAGAATCAGCATATTGCCCCCAACAATCTGGTTCCTCATTTTATCAAACTCAGAAGAATAGAAGGTTGAGTCAACTTTGAGCCAGTCAGGATCGAACTCCTGGTTGTGGGCAAAGTTAGCCTGCAATACTGTATTCTAACTACTGCACCATCTCTACTGCATAGCTCTATTACCCTGTCTTCTGAATGTTTACAGTTTTATACTCTGTGATTTGTATCTAGAACATATCAGCTTGTTTTGTGTTGAGCTCTGGGGGGGGGGAACCCCATCATAATTAGAACAAATTCAAAACAGCTTAAGTGTTCTAAGCAAAGTCAAAAATTTACCTGTGTTCCAGCAGCAGAGACTCAGGATTAATCTCTGTTCCTTTGGTTTTCATAACAGGACCAAAGAGTGGCTTGTAATCCACATCAAATGCTACTTGCCATCCATATTATAAACAATTATCTGAAAGTTTAATTTTAAAGAACTTTGAAGTATGTGATAGTGGTGAATATCTGTATCTCGGGTGTAGGATGAGGGTTAGTTTCTGAACGTTTCATTACCAGGCTAGGTAACATCTTCAGCGGAATATAGGGGATGTCAGTGTCAGTGTTCTTCTGCTTAAAAGGGCTTTAAATTCCATTGGAGATGTTATCGAGCCTCAGTGATGGCGAACCTATGGCACACGTGCCACAGGTGGCACGCGAAGCCATATCGGAGGGCATGCGAGACGTTGCCCTATGTGAGCTCCAGCGCGCATGCGTGTGCTGGCCAGCTGATTTTTGGCCTTGGGGAAGGCTTTTTCGCCCTCCAGAGGCTTCAGGGAAGCTTCCTGAAGCCCCAGTGTGTGAAAAATGGCCCCAATGGGCAAACCGGAAGTTCGGAAAAACTGACTTCCGGTTTGCCTGTTGTGCTGTTTTTCGTACTCTGGGGCTTCAGGAAGCTTCCGTGTGAAGCCAGAGGTGGGTTCCTGCCAGAGCTGCCCAGTGCGCAGCTCCGGTAGGGAGCAGCAGATTGCTCAATCACTCCGGAGCCCTCTCTGCCGGTCCACCCGGCACGTCGCCATTTTTTTCGGTGATTTTTGGAGATTTTGGGTCGATTTTGCTTCTGCGCATGCGCGGAAGCAAAATCACGCCAAAGTCTCGTTAGGGGACGCGTGCGCGCGTGTGAGATTTCGGTGAGATTTTGCCTCCGCGCATGCATGAAAGCAAAATTGCACCAAAATCTCACACGCACGCGCGTCCCCTTGTGAGATTTTGGCACAATCATGCGAGGGGGCAGGCGCACATAGCAAGGGGGCGCACGCACATAGCGAGGGAGGCACGCCCTGAAGTGTGGAGATGCGCGTGCATGGCTCCGGCAGCGAGGTAAGTGAGAAACCTGCCCCTGCCTGAAGCCTCCGGAGTGTGAAAAACAGCACAACAGGCAAGCTGGAATCCATTTTTCTGAACTTCCGGTTTTCCCGTTTGGATGTTTTTTCACTGTCCCAGGCTTCAGTGAAACCTGTGCGCATGTACAGGGGCGGGGGGTTGTGCACATGCACAGGGAGCAGCGTGGGGGGTGCGCATGCGTGGGGGAGGGAATGGGTGTGGGCATGCGCGCGCACGCTATTGCACACATACACACCCTTTTGGCACGCAAACTAAAAAAGGTTCACCATCACTGTCTAGCCTGGTAACGAAACATTCGGGAACCAACCCACAGGATCGGAGAAATAACCTTCACCCTCAACTTTTAAGTATTAAAATACATTCCTATGGGAAACCATAGGAATCAATCTGATTTATCTTTGACTGTCTTCTCAATGTTACCCAAATTTCAGTAAATCTCCGAATCGCGGAGACAATAGATTACAAACAAAGCAATTTCTCCTTAACTTTTCCTTCAGTTAGCACCTGTCCTGTACAAGGTCTTCTCTTTGTAAAATCCCCTTATCCGTTTTTCCCCTAATGCTTAAGGAAGTTCAAGAAACACATTTAGTGTGCTTGTTTCTAGCCTCTCTGACAGATGCAAGGGCAGAAAAAGCAAGTGTTAATGTTCTACAGTAATGTTTTGCTTGTACATATGGGCTGCTGAAGGTTGAAAAAGAAAGAAAGCTAATGCTTCCTAATTGTATGAATAATAGTACTATTACCAATTAAAAAAGACAAGATGTTAAACACATAGCAAAGCTCAACGAAGTTCCCCAAACGAATACAAAATCTTTACATTTTAAAATGCACTTTGAATTTAGCTGTGCGAGAGTTATGAGAGAAAACTAAAGCTTAACCAACTGACCAAACCAACACATTCTGGTGATCTTTACATGGGCATGCATTAGCATGAATTATAGCACATGCAGATGTCTAGTTTAGTGAAAAGAAGGACCAGGGGAGACATGATAGCAGTGTTCCAATATCTCAGGGGCTGCCACAAAGAAGAGGGAGTGAAGCTATTCTCCAAAGCACCTGAGGGTAGAAGAAGAAGCAATAGGTGGAAACTAATCAAGGAGAGAAGCAACTTAGAACCAAGGAGAAATTTCCTGACAGTTAGAACAATTAATCAGTGGAACAACTCGCCTCCAGAAGTTGTGAATGCTCCAACACTGGAAGTTTTTAAGAAGATGTTGGACAACCATTTGTCTGAAGTAGTGTAGGGTTTCCTGCCTAGGCAGGGGATTGGACTAGAAGACCTCCAAGGTCCCTTCCAACTCTGCCATTATTATTGTTATTGTTATTGTTGTTATTGTTGTTATTGTTGTTATTGTTGTTGTTATTATTGTTGTTATTATTATTATTATTGTTGTTGTTATTATTGTTGTTATTGTTGTTATTGTTATTATTATTGTTGTTATTATTGTTATTGTTATTGTTATTGTTATTGTTGTTGTTGTTGTTGTTGTTGTTATTATTATTATTATTATTATTATTATTATTATTATTATTATTATTATTATTATTATTATTATTATTATTATTATTATTATTATTATTATTGAGATATCTTTACATCACCTCCCTGCAGATTAAACCATAGTGCTCACTCTCTCTCTTTATAGATATAGATGTAGAGAGAAGAGAGAGCAAGAGAGAGATACCGAGAGGGAGGGAGGGAGATACACACACGTGCGTGCACACATGCACACAAATGCATGCAAGCATGCAATGCACATATTTATCTACCTTTGACTCCTTGTAGAATTAAAAGGAAAGAACAGGACATGACTTGGAATCTAAAGGCGTACAGTGGTGAGTATTCTGGCTGTGCACTTAATTGCTGTTTTCTCCTAAACACTCTGCTGCCATATTATCCCATTCAATGGAAACCAATAGCAACTCAGATCCAGACTAGCTAGATAGCCAGGCTGGATTTCAAAAAGCCACCCAAAGCCACACAAAAAAACCCCTCTCAAGATACATACTTAACCTTTTGTTTCAGGGCTTATAAAGCCAGATCAGAATGTTGTGACGATGAACTGCTTTGCACATCCCTACCCATTAACTTTTGCTCATTTACACAACTTAATTTAGGCCTATGGTAGGAGTCATTTGTACTTTCCACACAGCCCCCTAATTGGAAGAGAATATTAAAAAAGAGAAAGGAGGAAAAATCAGTATCCTTATCTCTTTTGGCTGTGGTCCAAT
This sequence comes from Diadophis punctatus similis, assembly GCA_023053685.1. Taxonomy (NCBI): domain Eukaryota; kingdom Metazoa; phylum Chordata; class Lepidosauria; order Squamata; family Dipsadidae; genus Diadophis; species Diadophis punctatus. The sequence goes on along the minus strand of JALIGW010000003.1, from coordinate 79,137,919 downwards.
CCACAGCTGGCTTCGGCATGCCTATTATATTTCCCCCAACAGGTTACCTACGAGCGAACATGGTCCTTGACATAAAAATGTCCAACATTATTTTAGATGAAAGAGATGTTTGAAACTCAAATGTCATCCATTACTTTCACAGCAGGGCATAGATTTCCACAGACAATGGCCTGGCCCATCCATGCTGTCAGTGGTTCAGCTTGCAGTGCCATGCGTGTCCTTCCCTTTTAATACAAAGCCACTTTGATCTGAATTTCATTGCATTTCAAAATTATTGATGAGTCTTTCTAGGATGAGTGGAAACCTCTGGTCAACCTCCCCTAACAGCAGAGCATGACAAGGGAAACAAGACACACAATTTCATTTCCTAAGTTTAATGTCAAGAAATAAAGAATAAAGCTATCAAATCTTGGGAAATGAATAAATAAAACTCCCACCTCCTGACTTGCATGAGTGATTTTTTTTAAAGAGGAGGGTCTTTGTTGTTTTTCTGAACCTCTTTTTTTTCCAGAAGGAGAAACTGAAGGGCTAATGGCCCTTTCCCCATTTTATGAGTCATTGTTGATTCCTGGCAACTGCCTGAACTAATCCTTGCAGTTTTCTTATCAGCATTTTTGGAAGTGGTTTGCCATTGCCTCCTACCTAGGGCTGAGAGACAGAGTGCCTGGCCCAAAGTCAGCCATCTGGCTTTGTGTCTAAGACAAAACTAGAAATCACATCCCCTGGTTTCTAGCCTTTACTACTACTTCCCTCGCCACTGTCAAACTATTCACTAAGGCTGCATTACTATTACTATTAGTTTTTCTCATTGTTCCTATCACCCGTCTCCACCCACTTATGACTGTATGACTGTAACTTGTTGCTTGTATCCTTACGATTTATATTAATATTGATTGTTTCCTGATTGCTTATTTGTACCTATGACAATCATTAAGTGTTGTACCTCATGATTCTTGACAAATGTATCTTTTCTTTTATGTACACTGAGAACATATGCACCAAAGACAAATTCCTTGTGTGTCCAATCACACTTGGCCAATAAAGAATTCTATTCTATTCTATTCTATTCTATTCTATTCTATTCTATTCTATTCTATTCTATTCTATTCTATTCTATTCTATTCTATTCTATTCTATTCTATTCTATTCTAATACCATTCCAGACAAATGGCTGTCCAATCTCTTCTTAAAAACCTCCAGTGATGGAGTACCCACAACTTCTGGAAGCAAGCTGTTTTGCAGATTAATTGTTCTCACTGTCAGGAAATTACTCCTTAGTTCTAAATTGGATCTCTCTTTGATAAGATTCTATCTGTTACTTCTTGTCTTGACCTCCGATGCTTTGGAGAATAAGTTGGCTTCTCTTCTCTGTGACAGCCCCTCAAATATTGGAAGACTGCTATCATGTCACCCCTAGTCCTTCTCTTCAATAGACTTTTTTTTTAAGTTTTTTTTTCCACTTAGACTTTCCAAACATAACACATAAGGAATTTTCTACAGAGGCTGAGACTGCTGGTATATTTGTGCATACCACCCCCAGAGCCATGAAATTCACAGCCCAGCTGTTAGAGCAATATTTCTCAAAGAGTGGTCTGAGAACACCTGTGAATCCTCCAAGTTCCTTTTAGGATCTGCCAAATTAAAATTATTTGCCAGATTTTGAAAATACTTGCAAAAATTTAAAACAATGCCATTCTCCTCATTCTTCGTTTTATTATTTATTTATTTTCTTATATCCTGCCCTTAATATTTTATAAAGAACTCACGGCAGTGAACATACTCATGCTGCTTCCTTCCCCAGTTTTTCCCACAACAGTCCCCAGGGAGTAGGGTGGCATATAAGAATCCTAAATAAATAAATAAATAAATAAATAAATAAATAAATAAATAAATAAATAAATAAATAAATAAATAAATAAATAAATAAATAAATAAATAAATAAATAAATAAATAAATAAATAAATAAACAAACAAACAAACAAACAAACAAACAAACAAACAAACAAACAAACAAACAAACAAACAAACAAACAACCCTGTGAGGTGAATTGGGCTGAGAGAGAATGACTGGACCAGCATAGCTGGCTGGAGAATTCTGGGAGTTGAAGTCCACAAGTCTTAAAGCTGCCAAGTTTGAAGACCTCTGGACTGGACCAAAATCACCCAGCCTGCTTTCATGCCTAAAGTGAAACTAGAACTCATAGTCATCTGGTTTCTTTTTTTATATATTTCTATTTTTTAATTTGTCAAGAACCAATTTTTTTCATGAAAATATTTTATTTACGTTAATATCTAATGGGTTTACTACTGTTAATCTTCCCTAAGAAGATCTGCAAAATTCAGCCCAGATTCCTTTCAAGATAGACTTTAACAACAGTTTGCCGAATCGCAAAGTAGACCATAAAGCTAGGCAGAGAATAAATAGATGGGGAAACAGACAGTCCAGTATGTCTGGGTTATTGCACAAAAACTTCTCCTTCAAAAGTTTCTCATTCAAAATTAGATCCTAAAGAAACTCAATACTAGAAAATTAAATTGCAGGTGGGGGAAAACAGCTAATATATCAGATAAGATACCTGCAGTGACCATGTTGAGAAATTGGTTCATTATTATTTAGAAGGTCCACATTTCCAAGGTTATGAAGTTGTCAAGGCAAAATATTCCATATTGCTTTTCTAACCAAAGCTGACTGATTAAGAGTGCTGGACAGAATATGTTTTCTTTTTAGAATCTTAATTAGCTTGACTTTAACCGGAGATGGGAGATTCTGCCAGCTGTCAGCTACTGCTTGGAACTTTGACTAATTAAAACTCTGAGGAAGCCTATTAAAGATGTTCAAAAAGCTAAATCTTCCTTTTCAACATTTCCAGCATTGCATCAGAGACTGTATGTCAGCTATAGCACTGCTTACATATCTTTTCTTTTGACTTTTTCCATTAGAAATAAGTCAAGACTTTATTTTTTTATTTATCCTAAGTGTACATTAAATGAGAGCTATCTCTGCAAATTATATCATCTATCTATCTATCTATCTATCTATCTATCTATCTATCTATCTATCTATCTATCTATCTATCTATCTATCATCTATCTATCTCTCTATCTATCTATCTATCTATCTATCTATCTATCTATCTATCTTCTATCTATCTATCTATCTATCTATCTATCTATCTATCTATCTATCTATCTATCTATCTATCTATCATCCATCCATCCATCCATCCATCCATCCAATTTTTACATTGCGCATTTCACCAAAGTGACTCTAATCCAGGGGTGAAATTCAGCAGGTTCTAACAGGTTCTGGAGAACCAGTAGCGGACATTTTGAGTAGTTTGGAGAACTGGCAAATTTCACCTCTGGCTGGCCCCGGAGTGGGGTGGGAATGGAGATTTTGCAATATCCTTCCCCCAGGAGTGGGGAGGGAATGGGGATTTTGCAATATCCTTCCCCCAGGAGAGGGGTGGGAATGGAGATTTTGCAGTATCCTTCCCCTGCCTCGCCCATCAAGCCATGCCCACCAAGCCACACCCACCAAGCCATGCCCACACCCACCAAGACACGCCCACAGAACCTGTAGTTAAAAAAAATGGATTTTACCACTGCTCTAATCTTTAGGGATGCTATTTGAACTTTTTCACACAGACAAATTTTTGAAAACTAGGACTGATCCTGGTTTTTTTGGAATTAAAAACGTGAAGTGGATGGAATGAATTTAATTCTCTGAGTCAATGTTTGCCTTCCATTTAAAGACACAGATGTATTCTTTCATTTGTTTCTTATACAGATTTATTTTGTGTGGCCTGCAGAAAATCATTGAAGCATCAGGACTGTATAGTTTCTCAAGCACTGTAGTAACCAAAGGCTGTTGTGAACTGAGAGTCACATGGACAGGATTCTAGAAAATTCTAAAAGTGACAAAAGTGAATTGTCCCAAAATGACAAGTTTGTAAATCTCATCAAGAGTCAGATTTATTATCACAAACTTTAATACTCTTAACAATAACATGGTAGGATGTAATTTACAGAAATCCATACCAAATCAGTTGTCAACCCCCAAAATGGCGAGCGTCCGGCGGGCTGTCTCAGGGTTGCCATTGGGGGGGATTTCCATTTGGGGGGGAGAAGGCACAGAGGGGGAAGCCAGTTTAATATGGACTCACATGGCATGCGAGGCAGCCAGCAGCTGAGGAACCTGGCCGACGATCAGCTGTAGAATCGGTACTGATCAGCTGGAGAGCCGGAGTGCCAATCAGCTGGAGGCTTGGGGCACCGATCTACTGACAAGCCAGCTAGAGAGCAGGCAGACCAGCAGAAAGACTGATTAGGTGCAGCCAAAGCTTCTCAGCCTTTCGCGGCATCCGGAAGCTGCGGGGCAGGCACAATGGGAAAGCAGCGGCGGTTAGCGGCAGTTAGCGCTGACTTTGATTGCAGTCACTTTGTCCCGAATGACCTTCCCAAACAGCTTCAAGCAAGCAGTCAATGGGCGAAGCCGGATTTGCTAAATGACTACATGATTCATTTAACAACTGCAATGGTTCTTTTTACAACCATGGGAAAAATGTTGTAAAATTGGCTTTGAATCACTTAACAACTACCTTGCTTAACAACATAAACTCTGGTCTCAATTGTGGCCGTAAGTCAAGGACTACCTGTAATTATTTAAGGATGCTTCAAAAAAGTTGGTGTTAACTTGATTGCAGGAAAGAATGGTTCACAATATTGCCTGGTAGTTCTGTAATGAGTAGTCCAACATATTTCAATGGCTTTTGGTTGGAAAGCTGTTTCTGGGGAAACTACATATTCATTGTTTATGCATATACACCCACATACATACGCACACACATTCACACACACACACTGATTATATATATATATTTTTCTGCCTCAAATCTTGAATTTAAACATCTTGAGTAAGGGTTTGATCTGACCTTTTCCTACCAAAACTACAACCATTCGCAAAAGGCTAAGATTCTGGGATCTTCTCCATTTGTCTCCCATACATAAACTATCTACAAATTAAGCTGGCTTTGAAATGCCTGATGACAAAGATTATGAAAGCTTATAGACTTCCCCCCCATCTTTATTCTGCTTTCCAGACAGTGTTGACTCCTAACAAATGCCTGGATTAGTCTCTGCAATTTTCTAGTCAACATTTTTGAAGTGGTTCGCCATTGCCTCCTTTGTAGAGTTGAGTGAGAGTGACTTGTATTGCTTATCTTTTTATTCTGTTAGGTCTTGGACCATCAATACATTTTATTTGATTCATTGGAGCTGGCTTATCAAATCGGTTTTTGGATTTCAGGCCCTTCCTCCATTTTAAACACAATGATGGCGAGATGCTCTGTACATATGTATGTTGAGACAGCCCTCAACTGGTGGATCCATCCAAGGCTGAAATGCTACTGGTTCGGCCCAGTTTGGGCGTACCGGTAGCAGCGGCCACTGGTGATTCAGAGAACCGGTAGCAGCGGCCGTGCAAGGCTCTACCCACCCGCCCGGACGTTGCCATTTTCTTTTTTTTAACCTCTGCGCATGCGCAAAGCCTTCTGTGCATGCACAGAGGATGAAAAAACACGTACAATGGTGGCGCGCACAAAGCACGTACACAAAACGCAAAGCAAGTGCACGCAAAGCGCATGCTTCTGAACCGGTATGGAAGGTAAATAGATTTCACCGCTGGATCCATCTACTTGGTTTTCCTCCCTATCTGGGCCATGAAGAACAAAAGCCAATTGTTTTTCCTCCTATGGGTTTATTTTTGGAGGGCTGGTGGGGGAAAAAAAGGTTTATTGTTCTTCCTGTCCCTTGAACTGCAAAGGGAAAATTGGCAGAACTCTTCTGAAGTTCACCCAGTTAAAAGAACAATTAAATAACAACAATAATAATAATAAAAGCTACAGCAAGAAAAATTGAACAGATGCAGTGTCACCTAGGAATGAGGAAAACCATTCCTGTTCAATGCAAATATTAGGAACTACCTTGTCTCGTTCCCATCATTTTGCACCTGATCATTATGCAAATGTTTTCAAAGGCACAAATGATTGTATCTTATAAACATTCAAATGGATTTGGATATTCAAAGCATTTCAGTTAAAGCTTTATAGAAAAAGGATATTAACATTTCCTTAATTGGGAGAAATGCAGGTGAAAATAATTTTGCTTTGCAAACAATAAGGGCAGATTTGAATTTCTGATGTTTTCTCTTTCCTAATTAAACAAAGAGAGAGAGAATTACCCAGGTGTTGAGTATAATCATCACTCAAAAATTCTTGATTTGATATAATTCCTAGTCACGAAGTTATTGGCATCTTCAGTAGCTTGTAACAGAAATATTATCCATAACAATATTTCTCCTCTCAATTTTTTCATTATATTTCATTATATACCGTATCTTTTCCCCCATAATTTAAAGGTCACTTTTCTAAGATTCAATATCGGGTAGCAATTCATTTATTACAAGTTTGTGTGCCTTTTAAAATTATTTCTGGCAACCACATAGGTTTAACAAGGTTAGCACTAAATTCCAATGTTCTTGATATTTATCTATGCCTCAAATTAGTTTGATTGAATCATTTTATTTTATTTATTTTATTTATTTTAATGGATTTCTATGCCGCCCAATCCCTAGGGACTCAGGGCGGTCACAACATGTTAGATCCATTACAAAATAAAAGCAATAATTAAAATATATAACAATACAAAATGCAATAATTAAAAATACAGAAAATACAAAAGTTAAAAGAGTATCTCATTCACTATACATTATGTACCATTAACTCACTGTTGACTGATACGACCACATAGATGGATTCTATCCAGTTGAATCTGTCCCTAACCTGGACCTTCAAGTCTTCCAATGGTTTACCTACCCATTATTACTATAATTCAGTCCATCCATCTTGTTACTGATCATCTTCTTCTCTTTCTTCCAGTTTTCCCACAATTACAGATTCAGATAGAGATACAGATTCAGAGAGCTAAATCTTCACATTATGTGTTCTAAGTTTGGTAAATTGAGTCTGGTCATATGTCCCTACAATGAATAATCTGGGTTGATTTGTTCAATGTTCCATTTGTTTAAAGGTCAAAAGTATCAATACTCTTGCAAACTTGTTTTTTCATTTTTGCTTCTGTAGAGCATCACAAGGAAAACCATTGCTAACATAGTTTTGATTTTTGAAGGTATAGACACATCCCACCCTATGAATATATTTTCTAAGCCTTTGTGGCAACTCTACTGGCATAGTTTTTAATTCCTTTGATAGTTGATCCTACTAGGATAAATGCCAACAATACACACATTAATTTACGTATTTAATATTTAACATTAAGACATCAAGTAAGGTAACTCTTTCAGTTTATCTTTTTTTTTTTTGCATATGAGTAGCGCTTTAGTTTTCTAGAAAAAAATCTAAATTTTCTAAATTTATTTATTTATCACATTTATATAGCTGCCCTTCTCATTAAAAACTAACCCCCAAAAAACATTCAACAATTAAAAATACCAGTCAAAGTTACCAGTGACAGAGTAGCACAGAATGCTACCATGACAGGAAATTCAGCCTTTTCACAAATTCACTACTTCCTTGAGTTCCTCAAGCCTGATAACATGGGCATATATAATCATATGGAGATGATCCCTCAAGTAATCCAGCCCCATGCCATAAAGGTCAAAACTGAATTGGATCCAGAAAAAAGTGGCAACCAATGCAGCTAATGGAGCAGAGGATAACATGTGCCATTCTAAAGATACACATAATAGGTTACACTGCCCCATTTTGTATCAGCTGAAGCTTCCAAATACTCTTCAAGATAGCCCCATGTGTAGCATGTTGCCATAATCTATCTGGGAAGTGACCAGGGAATTAATAACTGTGAGGAAACCCTCCCTGTCCAGCAATACAATAAACACTCACACAACATGAAGCTATGCAAGTCATAACTACTTGATAACTAAAGGCAGAGGTGGGTTCCTCCTGGTTCGGACCGGTTCACCCGAACTGGTAGCGACCTGCTGGTGACGTCACAATGACGTCACCGAACCAGATCGGTCAGTGCCGGTCCGTGGGCACCACCATCTTTTATTTGAATTTATTTGATTTTTTTTTCTTCTGCGCATGCGCAGAAGCTGAGTTTCCGGCACTGTGCATGCATCGACATTTTGTTTTCAGTTTTTTTAAAAAAAAATTCAGGGCTTTTTGCACTGCGCATGCACGCGTGCGCCCACGCGGCAAAGCCACTCGGCGCAGGAGGAAGTGAACCAGGAGCGAGGTAAGTTGGAACCCATCCCTGACTACATTGGAACCCATCCCTCTACAGGAGTTATCAGTTCAGAGAGTTGGAACATGGAAACGGTATAAAACATTAATTGCAAATTAAGGTCTATCTCATCTCAACTACATCTACCCAATTAAAGATTCCTTAGAATCTGTTGGTAAGAAGAGTCAAAGCTGATTGGTATTTTGTATATTGTATTACAATCCATGCACCAGACCAAATAAATGGTTCAATTGTATGCAGGAAACATAATTAATGAGCTATAGATAATGTAGGTGGGACAAGATTACCCATGCTATTCTAGCCATTATATATTTACTTCTTTTCATCTCTATTCCCTCAATACTGAACCTTCTGAATTTCACAGAATTGAGAGATCTTACATTACTAACTCATAACATAAGATATAAGATATTAGAAAAAGAGCTTATAAAATTCAGTGGGTTATTCTAGCAAGACCAAGTATTTTATTTTTAAAAGTGTGGTTCATTTAGTCAGAAAGAAAAAGAAATCCTAAGCAATGAGTAAGCAAATCAGTATTAACACTTGGGATTAACATTTCTGCTAAACTTGTGCAAAAAAAAAGAGAACATTCAATTCATTTTTTAATGCAAACTTACCTAAATTTTGCACTTTGAAGTTATTCCTCCAGGCGAACAGAAAAGGCTGTATTTCAAGATATGCATTTTAAAATATTTTTACAATGCAATTCCATAATCAAAAACTAAACAAAAATGCATATACCAGCAGGAAGTATACACAAAATGCAATACATTCATGAATGTAATGAAAATACTTAACACAAATATATTAAAATTGTGAAAAATTGTTTTAGAACTGCATTTATTACTGAATTTTGCATGCTACATATATTACATAAACCAGTGGGTTCTGTAGGGAATACGTTTCTTTTAATCTAATTGTAATCAAATTCAAAGTTCTAAAAAGGGGGGAAATGAGATGAATAAATGGACAAATGTCCATTTTTAAAAAAATCCACAGAAAAGTCCACTAACTCAGAAGATTGTCTAGCCAAAGTGGCTAGTAAATTGAAATGGAACTTTTGGGCTTTGCACTTCTCTCTTTATGGGGGATTAAGATGGACAAAGCAATGTCAGGTTTGACTGCCCAATCCACCATAATCTCTAACAGATTAACAGAGTCGGAAGGGACCTTGCAGGTCATCTAGTCCAACCCCCTGCCCAAGCAGGAGACCCTTACATCTGCCTCTACCTAGGATCGAACTCACAACCTCCTGATTGTGAGGCAAGAGCTCTATCTCTAGGCCACAGCAGCTGGGTAAAGTCTACCTGACTTTGCTCATCTTCTTCTGTGATGCTGAATCTAGAGAACAAACATATATTCTCTAGTTTGTATTTTGTCTGAGCCTCAGTAAACATAGATATTTCTTTGAGGTGGACTAAAGCCCATGGACTCTTTTTGAAGTCCTGCTTCAGCAAGTTTCACTTTTATCTCTTGGGTTCATAGTGTTTCACTGTGTATACTACCTCTGGAATTTTTTCAAGAATAAACTTTCATCTATTACAAGATTATATTGTGGGTATGTTCAGCAGTGGTGGGATTCACATTTTTTTACTACCGGTTCTGTGGGTGTGGCTTGGTGGGCTGGGTGGGGCTTGGTGGGCATGGCAGGGGAAGGATACTGCAAAATCTCCATTCCCTCCCCATTCCAGGGGAAGGATACTGCAAAATCTCCATTTCCTCCCGATCAGCTGGGACTCGGGAGGCAGAGAATAGATGGTGGTGGGGCCAGTCAGAGGTGGTATTTACCGGTTCTATGAACTACTCAAAATTTCCGCTACCAGTTCTCCAGAACTGGTCAGAACCTGCTGAATCCCACCTCTGATGTTCAGGTACACAGAATTCTCATTTCTGGATCTGGAATTATATGAACCTTCTCTGTTCACAATGCCTGGTTAGTTGATGACCTCATGCCTGCAGTATGTTGTGATGAAATACTACCGGTAGCAGATGTCTCTCAAGTACTTGTGAACTCTGGAGGCTTCCAAAGATTAAAATTGTTTGCATTTATATGATCTGCAAAAGATTCTGAGAAACATATTTTTTTTAAAAAAAATCCATGTATTAAGCATGTACTCCATCCTATAACAAATCTAAATGTTGAGAAAGAATGTGATAATCCATTGTAAATTTGGTATTGTCTAAATTCTGAAATTCCAACAAATAGTTCGATGTTTCTGCCATTAAAACTGCTCACCAAGGGAGAAAAGTCTGTATTTTTGCTAGCATTTTTTTCCAATTCGGTGAAAGAGGATTTGCTTTAGAAAATAAATCATAGGGGAAGTGAATTGATGAGAAAAGACAGGTGTCTGGTGACAGGTACAGTATAATATTCTTGAACTTTTATAAAACAAGGCACCAAAAGGGTATGCATGGATGCTGTTTCTTTGATTGTATAATCATATTTCCAGTGCTTTGCAACCTTATTGTCTTCTCATGCTTCAATCCAATCCCCAGGGGCTTCTCTTTCCATTGCACTACTGTAGACTGGAAGGCTTTCAGAGTGATGGAAAACTGCAACAGAGAAAATAGCATTGGCTGTAGCAACTACCTCCAATAACATATTAAGAACAAAAATACCACTTGCAGAAATTTAAAAGAAATTCTCAACCTCCCTGAAAACAAGACAGAGTCACAGAAGTTTCTTTTGCAATTTAAGTAAACTTTTTTTAAAAAAAACCTCAATAGTGGAGGTCACACAGCTTTCCTTAAACCCACATGAAGGCAACTATGGGGTGGGACTATTTAGACCAGGAAAATGAAAGGAAGAAAATGCTTTGCATCATTTATTCCTCTCCTTTCCTGGCTTTAAAAAAAGAATCTGTTGGTCAAAGCTTCAGCTCATTTCTGTGCAACATATTGTTTGGAGTTAAAATAGAACGAGAAGCTTACAATGGAGCACTTCTTACCACCAACCCTTTTTCTATTCTTTCCCAGTTGTAGAATGGTTTCCTTTTCTCTCTCTCTCTCTTTCTCTCTCCTTCAAATTCAGCGACCAGCGTAAATATGAAATACAGTTCTGAACAGTTGTAAGCCTGGCACTGAGTGAATTTTTAAATATTTTTGCTATAAGTAGAATCAGGGAGCTTTTCAAGTAAAGAAGAAAGCCATTTGTTTTCCATCCAGAGGCGGTATTCAGCCAGTTTGAACTGGTTCAGGCGACCTGCGGGTGGGGGTGGGCACGCCCACACGCCCACATGCCCCGATGCTATGCCGTCCTATTTAGCCATGTTTTCAAGCCATGCGCATGCATGCAAGTTGCACGGGCGAGCAAAGCGCATGCATGGAAGGCCGCATGCATGCACGGAAGGCGCACGTGTGTGACCGAAGCGAGCGTGCGCACCGGTAGGGAAATTATGAGAATCCCACCTCTGTTTCCATCCTTCATTTTCCGTAATAAAGTCCTGGGTCAATAATTCAATGAGAGAGGAAAACATTCATTACCACTTTCCTTAACTCAAATTACTTTTCCGCTGGATTAATGGCATCTATGTTGGGGCTAAAAGAATGTCAGGAAAACCCGGAAAGGTAATTAGGAATGCCTTTTCAAAATACCTTTCTTTTTCATTGCTATCGACCCACATGCTCATCTACCCTGGGATGTTTATATATCTCTAAAATGATTTCAGTATACATTACATATCCTGGTGTTTAAAGGAGATACTCTGCTGAAAAATGCAATGAGCTGATGCATCTAAAACTGTGTATCTATATTCACTTGTTTTTCTCCATTTTATACATAATGAAACAGTGCATAGGTATGCATGAATCCTCTCTTAAAATTGTGAGATCAGAGTCCCCCTTCGAACTTTGAACGATGGATGGATAAATGGATAGAAAAAGAAAATGGGTTAGAGAAAGAGGGTGAGAGAGAGGGACCGAAGAAGAGGGAGGGAGGGCAAGAGATGCATTGAACACACATTGAAATGGCTTCCCTTCAGACAAGCTGTGATCAGTTATCAGCCAAGGGACAAACCATCAGCCCATTCACACATTAGGGATAGTTGTAGAATACATTTGCAAATCTTATTGTGCAAAACAGAACTTCCAAAAAATGGCAGCTTTTGCTATGAAAGATCAACAGGAGGAAAAGGATACTGTAAGTCTCCTCAACAAATTGACTGGAATGAATATATAATGAAATGGTCAATAAGCATATTTATTAAAAGAGTTGTTTGAACTTTATGTAGGTATATTAATGCAAGAGATACTATTGTATATATTTAGTTCTACTCTTATCCCCTCTCACCTTGTTGCTTTATGTCCTTTTTTTTCTTTAATTAAATAAATAAATGGGGGACAAATCTAAGTCAACATATTATTGAATACACTATGTATATAATCCAGAGAAATCCAACATATTTCTCTTTAAATATACAAGAGACAAAACTATGGTTCTGTTTGCATTAAGAAAATACTAAGCTGAAATGTAAGTTTATATGATAGGAGTTATAGATTGCATTTAGGTTTGGTTCCTGGGAAATCAAAATCATATATATATATGATTTTTTTTTATTTTTTCACCATCTTTACATAAACATCCATACACATACCATAATATCATACATAATTATACATTTCTATCCAAAATGCCATAAACAAATATCCTAAATTTGCACCTTTTGTACTTTTATCTCCTGTCTGTTTTCCTTCTATATTTCATACTACTCCCCTCCCTCTATCCCCCTCTCTAATTTCTAAATGTTATGCAGTGTTCAGATTCTAATGGGCTGCATCGCAGTTTTGATCAGAGTACCTGCAAGGAAATAATTCCCTTATGGTAATATTCTTTAGACTAAAATGAGAAGATGGAGCTTTCTGCCAAAGCCACTATTTCAAGTAATGGAATCTTAGATGAAGATCAAATAAGTAACACACCCCTTCTTTAGCTATTTTCAGTACAGTAGATATGTATTGGGCCAAATGCTTATTGGCTTTAGTGGATTATTATAATGGATACCATACTTTCAGCAGAACACCCATCTGACTTACAGTAATTCACACTCCTTCAAATTTAGAATGATAAAGAGAAGTAGTAACTAGCCTGAATTACTAAAACAGTATTCAGATAATGGCAATACATAGCTGACCTTAGCTGACCCCCCCCCAAAAAAACCCACAGATATACTATATACTAAGAACAATACAAGGTAGTGATAAAACACAGTAACCAAAATGAATAAAATTAAACTAGAGGTTATAAGTAATCAGCAGAACAAGCAACCTAGATCCGCAAGCATAAAAAAATTCTAATAATTAGACTTTACATCTCTAATATGAAAGGGTAGATTTGGTTTATTTAATTCAACAACTTAATTTAACAAAGGTCCATAAGGGAAAAGAAGGCACAAAGAGCAAAGAACAAGCCAAGTCAAATCTGGAATATAGGCAACAAGGGGAGAGTTGAACTAAGCAAAAAGATCACTTTTACACCTTTGTTATTATCTAATAGCCAAAGAGCCAGAGATAAATATTGCCACTTTATAGGTAGAATAAGGGATTGAATCTGGTAAAAGGAGGTTGACATAAAAAATATCTGGCTGGATATTTCCCTAGGATAGATGTTGGGTGTCCCTGATTTAGCAGATCTGGGGGGCAAGGGGGGGGAAGGCATGCACATTTATCATAGGGGATATCAGCAGAAACCCTACATTACATAACTGCAGAGAGTAATGCACTTAAAATGAGAACCAGTTTGAGGTACTGGTTAAGGCACTGGGCTTCAAAATGGCATACTGTGAGTTCTAGTCCTGCGTTAGACATGAAAGCCAGCTGGGTGACTTTGGACCAGTGACACACTCTCTCTCTCTCTCAGTCCTAGGAAGAAGGCAATGTCAAATTATTTCCAAAATCTTGCCCCAAAGAACTGCAGGGACTTGTTCATGCACTTACCAGGAATCACTGACTCAAAGGCACCGATAAATTTTAAAAGACATTGAAAAGGCAAAAAAAAAAAAAAAGGTATATTAGTGCCTTGAAAAAATATCAGTAAAATGATGGTTGGGGAAAGAACATAATTGGATTTCAAACTGTATCTAGATGGCTCTACTAAGTTCATTTGCTTGTTGACATCCTGTCCCATCTTATGTTAGTTTGGCTTTTGCTTGTCCAGTGGATGCCATAAGAATTGAGAAAGACTACAACTCCTTAGTTTTGATTCTAATGAAATTATCCATATGGAATGACATTGATCATGTAAAGTTAAGAAGACTAGGCCTTCTGAACAATATATCAGAATAATCTGAAGCTCATGTACAGGTCTGCTTTGCCAACTCTTTGAAAATAATGCCCATAGAACATCATTTGGGAATACCAAACAGGGAATACCAAAAATCACACTTAGGAATCTAGATTGTACTTTTTTAAGATGATGGAAGTCTTTGTGTTTACAGGGGCAAGTCTGTTTGCCATAACTGGATTTCCACCCCCACCCGCTGAGTGCAGTAACAGAAGCGGGGAAGGACGGAACGAAATTACCCTGGCTGGAGAGAATGGTATGTATGGCCTGCAGCAAAGGGGGGAGACCAGTGGGGAGGGGGAGGGGGTCTCTGGTGGGGATGAAAGCCGGAACATCTCGGTCATAATGGGAAGAGGCAGATATGGCGGGAGCAGAGGGGGGGCCGCTCACGGGGAATAAGACCTCGCTGCATACAAGCGATCCCTTGTTCTGGCCCCTCTGATTTGGTTCCATCTTGCTCAACCCAGACACCTGGCAACCAGGGTTTTCAGGGCCCTGGGTTCAGGATGCTGCTGCTTAACGCCAGGTCAATTACCAACAAAGCCCCCCTGATATGTGATTTAATCACGGAGGAGGGGGCAGACCTGGTATGTGTTACCGAGACCTGGCTGGGGCAGGAGGGGGGAGTAGCTCTCTCGGAGATATGCCCACCTGGTTTCTCGGTGCAGCATCATTCTCGACCCCAGGGAAGGGGGGGGAGGAGTGGCAATAATAACGCGCGGAAGTCTGCATCCTCGTAGGATCCCTGCCCCGGAGATTGTTGGGTGTGAGACGCTCCTTTTGAAGTTGGACTTAGGGGTACAGGTGGGCCTTTTCTTAATGTACCTGCCTCCCAGCTGCGTAAGTAAGGCCCTGCCTGAGCTACTTGAGGCAGTAGCCAGCTTGGCAGTTGAGTTCCCTAGGCTTATGGTCCTGGGGGACTTCAACTTGCCGTCGGTTGGCGAAACCTCTGGGGTGGCTCAGGAGTTCATGGACTCCATGACAACCATGGACCTGACCCAAGTAATCCAGGGTCCGACACATGAGGGCGGTCACACGCTCGACCTAGTGTTTCTTTCAGTGGAGAGATGATCTGAAGATCAGGTACATAGTCATCACCCCACTGTCATGGTCAGATCATTTCCTACTGAGGTTGGATTTCGCAGCCCCACTCCTCCCCCGCAGGGAGGCGGGACTGACTAGGTGGTTCCGCCCCAGGCGCCTAATGGAACCGGAAGGATTCCAGAGGGAGCTTGGGGAAATACCTGAAACCCTGGTACACAACTCGGCTGACTCTCTGGTGGCTGCTTGGAACACCGCAGCATCAGGGGCGTTAGACCGAATTGCGCCTAAGCGACCTCTCCGCGGCAGTGGATCCCGGAAAGCTCCCTGGTTTACCGAGGAGCTCCGGGAGATGAAACACCAGAAGAGACGTCTAGAGCGCCGCTGGAGAGCCAGCAAAACCGAGTCTGACCGAACACTATTAAGAATTTACATCAGATCTTATTTAGTGGCGATAAGGGCGGCAAAACGATCTTACTTTTCCGCTCTTATTGCGTCCGCAGATTCTCACCCAGCCGCCTTGTTTAGGGTGACTCGCTCCCTCCTTGCCAAAGGGGGGAGCGAGGAACACTTACAAGGTAGAGCTGAGGAATTCGCTGAGTTTCTGTCGGATAAAGTCGCTCAGATTTGGTCAAACCTGGACTCTAGCTGGGCAGAGTCCATAGAGTTGACAGGGGCTAGTCTTAGTCCACCATTATGGGAAGAGTTTGGGCCTGTTTCTCCCGAAGATGTGGACAGAGCTGTGGGGGCGATGGGTACCTCCACCTGTTTATTGGACCCGTGTCCCTCCTGGTTGGTTTCGGCCAGCAGAGATGTGGCATGCGGCTGGATCCAGGCAGTGGTCACCGCTTCTTTGAGGGAGGGATCCGTACCGCAGTCATTAAAAGCTGCGGTGGTGAGACCCCTCCTGAAGAAGCCTTGCCTGGATCCAGCTGATTTGAAGAACTATCGTCCGGTCTCCAACTTGCCCTTTTTGGGGAAAGTTGTGGAGAAGGTGGTGGTTACTCAGCTTCTGCAGCTTCTGGATGAAACAGAGCATCTAGATCCTTATCAGTCGGGTTTCAGACGCAGCTACAGTACAGAAACTACCTTGGTCGCCCTGATGGATGATCTCTGGCGGGCCCGGGATGGGGGTAATTCCTCCATCCTGGTGCTACTTGACCTCTCAGTGGCGTTCGATACCATCGACCATGGTATCCTTCTGCATCGTCTCGGCGAGTTGGGGGTGGGAGGCACCGTTTTACGGTGGTTCTCCTCTTATCTCGCCGGCAGGATGCAGTCGGTGTTGACAGGAGGACAGAGATCGTCCCCTAGGCCCCTATCATGTGGGGTGCCTCAGGGGTTGGTTCTCTCACCCATCCTGTTTAACATTTACATGAAACCGCTGGGGGAGATCATCCGCAGACATGGGGTGCGTTACCACCAGTACGCTGATGACACCCAGCTGTACATCACCACCCCGTCTGACTTCAGGGAGGCAGTTGATGTAATGTGCCGATGCCTGGATGACATTAGGATCTGGATGGGGAGGAACAGACTCAGACTTAATCCCGACAAGACTGAGTGGCTTTGGATATTGCCTCCTAAGGACCATGACAATTGTCCCTCCTTGACGTTCGAGGGAGTGAAATTGACCCCCTCGGATCAGGTCCGCAACTTGGGGATCCTCCTAGATCCACAGCTAAAATTGGATCATCATCTCTCTGCTGTGGCTAGGGGGGCCTTTGCACAGGTTCGCCTGGTGCACCAGTTGCGGCCATATTTGGAGAAGGAGGCTCTACTCACGGTCACTCATGCCCTTGTCACCTCCCGTTTGGACTACTGCAATGCGCTCTACATGGGGCTACCCTTGAAGAGTATCCGGAGACTTCAGCTGGTGCAAAATGCGGCTGCGCATGCTGTGGTGGTACACCCACGTGACACCTGTACTCCACCAGCTGCATTGGTTGCCCATCGGTCTCCGGGTCCAATTCAAGGTGTTGATCACCATCTTTAAAGCCCTTCATGGCTTAGGACCAGGTTATCTCCGGGACCGCATTCTGCCTCATACTTCCCTTCAACCGGTTAGGGCCCACAGAGTTGGCCTCCTCCAGGTCCGATCAGCTAAGCAATGCCGGCTGGCGGGCCCTAGGGCGAGAGCCTTCTCTGTGGCAGGCCCCGTGCTCTGGAACCAACTTCCCCCAGAGACCCGAACTATCCCCACTCTGCTGGCCTTCCGGAAGGCGGTTAAGACATGGCTTTTCCTGCAGGCTGAGGGGAGAGCGTAATTCATTGGGCTCACCCCAAGTATGTATGATCGTTGAATGGATATTGGATGTTTTTAATACTATGGTTTTAATTTTTATATTTGTTTTTAAAATGTATATTTATATTGGTTTCTTGTATTTTTTCTGTTGTGCGCCGCCCTGAGTCCTTCGGGAGTTGGGCGGCATATAAGAACACCATATAAATAAATAAATAAAGATCTTGAGCAATTGTTGTTGGATTTGAGCACTCCATGTCCCTGAAATATTATGCCCAGATATTTGTATTGTATCATTTGCTCAATAAAATTGCCATTAATACACCATTTTTGCCTGGGTTTTTTGAGAATATCACAACTTAGACTGTTGTATAAAACTATTCAAGTTATTCATAGTTTCTAGTTTGGTCTCAGCTTATAAACTCTATGTTGAATCAAGTACCCATTAAAGGAGCTGATATTCACTCTCCTTAACACATTCTCAGCTGTACAAAGATTAAAACAAATTATGTCTGTTTAATGTTCATTGTTCAGCCACATGCAGCTTGAGGTTTTCTTCCCACCGCCTCCCTCCTGGCTTTTCAACATTTTTTCAATGTTCTCTGACTTGGTTAATGTGCAGCAGTAATGATGACTTGTAAATTGCAAGCTGCAATTAAAACCTTTCAAATGTCTGCTGAAAATCGCAGATATTGCCGCAAAAACTCCTACCATTGAGTATTTTCATTCAGACTCACTTCTTATCTGATACACAAACTCACTTTCCTAGTTCCTCCACTCCTGTGTTCTGCTTTGATCATTTTCAGTCTGACTTGATAATAAGAGCAGATTCAAATGTTCAGCACTGTAATCATGGGAAGATTTTGACTCACTTTCAATTGAATGTTCCTACTATACCGCTTCCAACTTCTCTATTCAACACCTGAAGTCCTAAAGTTGAGGAAGGATAGTTGAGCCCTGACCTAACTCCATACTCTGGGTTCTATAGTTATTGCAGGCAAAAAACAAATCCTTCATCCTTTTGGATAAGTGGAGTCCATACTCCCTACTTTAAGCCAAGTATATCATAAGTGCCCAAGGGGAGAATAGAGAGTTCTGCTCACTAATAATGGACAAAGCAAAAGCTTATATAGTGATCTTGCTTATTTGAGCAAAGGCAGAACCAGGGGTGGGTTCCACTTACCTTTGCCACTGGTTCGCATCGCGATGTTTCACGCGCATGCGCGATTTCACTTCCGCACATGCTCAGAAGCAGGAATTAGCCCGAAACACAGCTGAGGAGCTCATCAGCTGTGCTTCAGGCAAAGAAATAAAGGTCGGTATTTACCTGTGGGTGGGCGGGAGGGCTCTTTTTCAAGCCGCGTAAGGGGGAAAATCCACAAAAAAGATGGCGGTGCGCATGGAACGGCACCGACAGTGATGTCACCAGCGGGTCGCTACCAGTTTGGGCGATCCAGTCTGAACCAGGATGAACCCACCCCTGGGCAGAACCCCTTAGGAACGAAATCCCCCTCCCTGGTAACTTAATTTCTCCCTTTTAAAAACATTTGCTTTAATTCTATTTACTTGGCAAGCTTTTTACAGGGATGTAAAAGGGGAGGAGGGGCTTTTTTGGGATTTGTTAAGAAGGTCTACTGCCACTGCCAACTCGCCATGGCCAACTCACCATGGCCAACTCACTGTAGCCAACTTGCCACAGCCAATTCTCCATGACCAACTCACCACAGGACAATTTGCCACAGCCAACTTGATGAGAGAATAAAGCTATAAACAATCTAAGCATATCCCATGCATATGAAATATCAATCATTGCATAAACAGTTCCAATTTTTCAAAAAGAAATCTCTGTTGTGAAATATCCTGAAACACAATGTCACATTTTTAGAAGCGCTACCTGTCTTATGTCACCGCTTACAAGCTGTTGTTTAAGATAAAGTAGAAAATGGATTTGCCTTTCAGCTGAGTCATAATTCTTCCCTGTAGAAGAAGACGGGAAGTTTACTCCTCACGTGAAAATGCCAGACGTTCATTTCTTTTGCTTTTTAAGCAATGGTGAAATGACTGCAGAAGGCCCAAGTTTAAGGGTTATGCCCCAAAAACTTTAACCTTAGACTGTCTACAGTCGACCTCACCCCATTCCTAAGAGGTCTGTAAGGGGCGTGCATAAGCGCACCATCGTGCCTACCGTCCCTGTCCTACTGTCCTATTGCCTAATTTACCTGTACCTACTTTGCTAATGTTTATGTTTATACCAATACCTACTATGTTGTACATGTTTGACAAACAAATAAATAAAAAATAAATAAAATAAATAATAGTATGGAGATCTATCAGAGTTTAACAAAAATTATAGATGAAGCCTGATTTGCCTCCATTGTGGTAGAAGTTGCCTCAGCTGCTGTGGCCTAGAGGTGGAGCTCTTGCCTCACAATCAGGAGGTTGTGAGTTCGATCCTAAGTAGAGGCAGATGTAGGGTCTCCTGCTTTGGCAGGGGGTTGGACTAGATGACCTGCAAGATCCCTTCCAACTCTGTTAAATTCATGGATGGTTTGGATTTCTGTGTTTTCTGCTTTCTTATATTTATCTGCCACTTTTCAGATAAATGTCCCAAGCAAAATGTTTACTAATACTATGTCATCTCTCTACAACATATAGTGGATTAGACATAAAATCTGGCATTTCAATTTAAACTAATAGTGGACAATAGTGTTCCAGAAATGAGCAGTTACTACATGAAAATCAATAAATCGCTGATCCAAAGTTGCATTTGCAAACTATTATTTGTCTGTGGTTTTCAGCTGGTAGAATATTTACCCTGGAGGGAAAAATCATTCTGGATAAACTGTTATAATTTGGACGTGTATTGCAATGCATATGCATTTACTCTTTTCGATGTATATCTTCAGAACTGGATTTTAATATTGGTGAAGAAGAAAAGTAGCCGTGAAAACTGGGACATTTTTATGCTAAAATGTATGATTTAAAAAAAAAATAGATAGATGAGTCCCACTGAAATAAATGAAGCATATCCCCAAGAAAGTTGGTATATGTTTGCAGCATTAGGTATTTAATTATCTCATACTGAAATAAAGAAGAATTAAAATCCTTACTTTTGGTTGGATCATATTTAGAAGTGGTAAAACTCAAGTGTGCACTGTTTCTATGGAAAGTCTATAAAAAGTCTAACAACTTTTGATGTATTGATAAATTTCTGGTTCTGTCCATTGTTGGATAGCAGCTGTATTCTTCCTCTTTTTTTGACACCTATACAATTCAGACTATGTTCTGCCTGTCTTCCACTCCAAACAAGAAAATAAGGTACTGCAACTTGAAAACAAATGTATGCAATCAAACTCAACGAAACTAATATAAATCCATATTCAACTGCATGCATGCACTTTCAAGCATTGAACAATTTCAAAGTAGGGCATGCAAATATTAAATGAGAAATGTGATTTTTTTTCATGCTTTTCAAACATCCTGGAAGCATGATGGATGTATCTGTGTTTTGCGAAAATATTTTATATCTGGGTCAGAAGAAATTCTCCCAAAGCAGGAGCTCTGTATGTTCATACTGTAAAATATGAATGTCTAAGGAGATTCTCAGTCATCCAGGTCATGGTTGTCCCAAAGGTGCTTTTTCAAGAGTAAAATATGAACAAGATAGATTAGAATAGCCATTGCGGGGGGGGATAGAAAGGGTACCATAACATGTTGCTGGGAGCAAATCAGTGGTGGGTTCCTACTGGTGCGGTCCACTCTACAGTAACGGTAGCGGCCAGCAGATGGTGCTATTTGCACGCGACGGCTCCGGTGCCGTCTTCGCTGGTCTGTCGCGCGGCACCATCTTTTTTGGGGGGGAATTTTTGGGCTGATTTTGCTTCCTGTACATGCGCAGAAGTAAAATATCATGAGGGGATGCACGTGTGCATGAGATTTCGGTGATTTTTTGCTTCCGCGCATGAGCGGAAGCAAAAAAAAGCGCTGAAATCGCGTGCATGCACGCGTCCCCTTGTGAAATTTTGCTTCCATGCATGCACAGAAAGCAAAATCGTGTGAGGGCATGCATGCACCAAAACATGGCAATGCACGCACAGTGCACTGGTAGTGCGAAGAACAAGCAACCCGCCCCTGGAACAAATTATAGCTGCCTGCCCATAGTGGTGACTTCTGGAACATCATATCTCCTAAGGCATCACTGTTATCTGTCTACAAACATTTTCCAAGTATTGTTCAGCAAATATTGTCGAATAAACAAAATAAGTGTAAAAAAGCAGGTGAGTGTCAATAAATGGTGATAAGGACAACACTTGTGATGAAATCTGTCTGTGTTTTTAATGTGCAGTATTAATTTTAAAAACCCAGTAAAATTTAATGGACAAGACAGATCTGTAATATAGTAGCATATCTTCATTTACATGGTGAAGCCAGTGAAAATTTATGGGAAAGAAATTAGTGGCACCTCAAAGCTCCAGAGATTGTGTTCAGGAATAAGAGCAGGTCCCTTGGCCTTCCTTTACAGTGGAGGCCATGTGGTGCCATCCTGGAAGTCAGTGCCATTTCAGAGTAGCCATAATTCACTGTGGCTGCTCCCAAAGTGGCATCTGCTTCTGGAATGGATTCATTGAGTCTCCATTCTGTAGGAAGGCTGTGTGGTAGAGCAGCTGTTTCTAGAAGGAGATCTACCCAAAAGGTAAGTGATCAATCCATGGTGGGGATGGGTGGGAAAGAGGGTATGATATCCAATGGGATAGGAAGCAAGCGCAAAGGGGACCCTGAGGGAAGAGGAGCACCGGGTGCCTTGGAGGTGGGGGGAAGCCTTGGGAGACCCAGGGCAGGCCACGTTATGAGCTGGGAAGTTGCTGCAGTATGAGTCTGGACCAGGGGTGGGTTCCAGTTACCTTTGCTACCGGTGCGCATCACGCGTCCACTTTCATGATTATACTTCTGTGCATGCTCAGAAGGATGTTTCAGCCCGAAACACAGCTAAGGAGCTGCTCAACTGTGCTTCGGACGAAAAAATAAAGGTCGGCATTAACCTGGGGGCAGGCGGGAGGGCTTTTTTAAAGCAGAGGACGAGGAGAAGCCATCCAAACCTGAAAAAATTGCCAAAAATTCCCCAAAAAAAGATGGCGGCACCCACGGACCGGCACAGGCAGGATTACATCACCAGCGGGCCGCTACCGGTGCGCACATACTGGTCCGCACCGGTAGGAACCCACCCCTGATCTGGACCTGTGCTAGGCCTCCCAGGGCCTCCCCACTCCTGAGGCACCTCATACTTGCATCAGGGAGAACAGAGATTAGGTATCATTAAGTAGATGATCAGGTGGGTATCTTGCTTAATGACTGTCACAACTTGCAACTGTAATGAGCAGGCTCCATTTCAGAGGTAACTCAAGTACTGCCTGCATCAAATTTTCTGGCTGTTTATCACATTCTTGTTAGGCTATTAATGTGGTAGGACTAGGGGACACCATAATTTGTCATTCTGTGACATGAAAGCTAGATGTTGGGAAAGCTACATCTTGGCATCTCTCAGTCCAGCCTATCTCACATGATTATTGACATAAAGCTGATCTATTTTCTACACTAAGTTCCTGGAGGAAAATTTTTTAATATACTTTTAACATATTTGTCCCCAAAAGATGACAAATTAACTCATTAATACTTTTAGTAATTGTAACAGCATCCAGAATATGTAACAACCAACTCATATCTCCCATTAACTAAATGGTCATCTAAAAGGTCACCAAACGTAAGGTGATAGAAATAATGGCACATTAGATACCATATCTAAATACTAGATACTCTGTTTTCCTATTGGAGTGCATTAAGCAAACTCTCACCTGCAATATGACACAATGCAGGAACTTATTGATGCATAGTTTTTTTTAATTGTTTTTATTGAAATTGTTTTTATTTAATGCATAGTTTTATAACTTCAGTGAAAACTTGGCTTTAATTTTATTCATTTCTTTAAAAAGCATGGTATGAACCCCTGCAGAACTATAAGAGATCCATAATACCAGAAACATCCAGCATGGTCTATGGGAACTCATTAAAAGTTGGAGCTATTTTTAAAGTAAGCATCACAAAGAATTGCAATCAATATCAAAGGTCAGTTCACATTAAAAGTATTCCAATGAGCTTTAATATTCAGATAGTTATCTATTATGTAATTACTATTGAATAAATAATGGCCACAAAAGCAACATGTTTGTGTGGGCATGTACAGTGTGTGGGCATGCAATTGCATGGTTTTTGTGCATGTCTGACAATACATGTGTATATCATAAATGTGTGATATTACATTTTTGGGAAATAAGATTTACAGCAGGGACATTACTAGATCTGCTATTGCACATCGAGACCTTAAGTTTCTGTGTGCTCTTTCATATGCGTGAGATATTTAGAATTCATACATAGGGCCAATATTGATTAAAACTGCCCAACAGTTCAGAAAGCCTTTTTAAAAACATCCTATGAAGACATTAATCTCCTTTTAGGAAAGATGATAAGACTGTAGATCTTTTAAGGACACATATCTCTTACCTACCAAAATTCTGATATCGGAGTAGAATTGCTAGTGCAAGTGTGCTCAGGTAATTGCTCTTCTTTCTACCTTTCTTGCCTCTTCATCTTGGAGATCTTTTTATTCTTGTACACTTTCTGTCCTTGTATTTTTCTGCTATTACGTTGTCTTTTTTATCTACAGGATAATTTTAGACTTTCTTGTTTTAAGTGTCTGGATTGTTTCTCATTGTTCACTGACTGATCCTTAACTTTGAAGTATGTACCTTTTCTTTTATTTATTGTAAATTGCTGTGAAAGGTATTAACTATTGGGAGATATAAGCTAATAAAGAGAGAGGAAATTGGGGCAGATAAAAGGGAATTTAGCCACAAATAGAAAGGCCATTACGTTGGACTGTTCTAAAGATGGGTTGGGTAACTTTATCAATTGCAACTGATCATTAAGCTACTGTATATATTACTCTCAAAGAACAAAGCAGTGGGCTGCTGCTTAATGCCAGTTGCTAAGAAACAAGGACCAGAAAAACATAAGGGTTTCACATCTTTTCCATGAGTTTTATGAGTTACATAGTTTTATAATGCATAACTATTGGAAAAAGAAAGTTAAACTAGATTATTGTGGTCTGCCAGAGACCTGTGGAGCTGGCAGTGAGGAGGCTGGGGAGGAACATGGCCAGGCCTGGAGTCTGGAGAAGGCTCGGTGCCAGAGGCAGGGATCCAGCCCGGACCATCTGGGAGGTCTGTGCTGACTCTAGAGCCTCCAGAACAGGGGTGAAATGCTCCTGGTTCGCTCTTACCTGTCGGTCATCGCAGAGCCGATGGAGCCGGTGGAGGTTGCGGAGTGGGGCTGCCCCTGCCCGCTTCCCCTGCCCACCTGGACACCACCATTTGAGTTCTTTTGCCCTCTGTGCATGCAGAATGCTTTGTGCATGTGCAGAGGGCAAAAGAACTCAAATGGCAGCGTCCAGGTGGGCAGGGGAAGCAGGCAGGGGCAGCCCCGCTCTGCGACCGCCACCGGCTCCATCGGCTCTGCGATGACCGACAGGTAAGAGTGAACCGGGAGCATTTCAGCCCTGCTCCAGAGGCTGACATGAGTGAGGCAGAGAAGCAGGGGGAGCCTGTTCTCAATGCATGCATGCGCAGAGCTGCCCGAAGGCAAGAAAAATTACAGAGTAGAAGGACTACTCGGGAGTAAGGCTTGGAGATAATTGGCCCCTCCCATAGGCTATATAAGTGGAGCACATGAAAGTGTTCATCGCAGGAAGCAACTTTGTTCAACTCGTTTCATTTTAGCTCGGACTCCGTGTTTCTGTCTGGCCTTGCCAAGTTTCTTGCTAATTGGTCTTTGGCAGCTTGTCCAGAAAGATCAAGGTTCGTGTGCTTATCTGCTTTTCCCCGAAAGACTGTTGTCAGACTTGTTATCATTGTTTGGGACTTATTACGGCTGGGAATGAAAATAATTACCAGCAGTTAAAATAAAAGAGGTTTTTGGGACGCCGTTTGTGTTGTATTATTTGATCAAGGAACCTAGGTCAGAACATAGACAGAGAAGACATAGGCAACTTGATGTCAAGGTATATAACAATAGCAATAGCACTTAGACTTATATACTGCTTCAAAGTGCTTTACTGCCCTCTCTAAGTGGTTTACAGAGTCAGAATATTGCCCCCAACAATCTAGGTCCTCATTTTACTGACCTCGGAAGGTTGGAGTCAACCTTGAGCCTGGTGCAATTTGCCAAATTGCAATCAGCTGGCAGTCAGCAGACGTAGCCTGCAGTACTGTATTCTAACCATTGCGCCACCATGGCTCATATGTCTTTGAATTCCATTTCAATTAGTCTGAAGTAATATAAGGAATTGTGGATCTTGTCCAAAGCAGAGAGAGGGAGCCTTTGACTTGGTTTGAAAGGGTGGTCAAATAAGCTATCTACATTAAAATTGAACCCTAACCCTCTTTCAATCGAGGGGAAGGGATATTACACCATCTATCTCCTGTTTACAACACAGTCCTTTCAGCAGTTCCAGGAAGGTTCCACACCCATTTGAACTCTTCGGGTGACCCTGAGGGCAGAGACTCTCAGAAAGAGTGCTAATGACCAGATGACTGCAAGGAATATAAATTCTCCACCATTCAGTCAGAACTGAAGATGCTTCTTGGGGATGAGAAGTGAAATGTCTTCAAGGAAAAATAAAGAAAGTCCAATTACCTTTTGAAAAAGCATATTTGGGACAACTTAGGTGACTGAAAATCTCCATAGACAGAGAAAGAGAACATTCTCTAAGATATCTTTGTATTTTTCTTCTATGTCAGCTCCTGCATACCAGCCATCTGGGAGCTGCCATTCGGTGGGGAGAGGCTGCACTGGTCTTTGAGCAGCTTGGACACTAATGCAAGAAGTGATTCTCCTTTAAGAACTGCAAGGAAACTGAAGATGGATACTGGCTTATGGAGTAGCACAACTCATTTCCGGACCACGGGGGAGGGATGTGCATGTGTGAGTGGGTGAGTGGTGATTAATGAATATAAGGTGATGGGGAGCATGGGTGAGCAGCCCTGACATGAGTTTCTCTTTGAGATTGTCAGTGAGTGCCAGGAAAGAAGTAAAGCAGACATTAGCAAACCAGGATTATGTTTGTTTGTGTCCCTTTCTTTTTCTTTCCATTTTGGAACCTGATAGAATTGTCAGGGCTCTACCAGCATAAAAGGGGGATCCACCCGGAAAACCATCCATCCTACACCAGAGAAATCCCGTGAGACACACCAAAGGGGCCAGACACAATCAACCCCGGCGGAGGAGGTCTCCGCTACCCTAGATAGCACAGGCGCCAGTGAGAGCGACGGGGAATCAGATCCAATGGGGCATATGCCCATAAAGCCCTTTAGTCTAAGTGGTATTGGAGGCCAGTAAATGCCAGATATGTAACACCCTCATCGACTCCGGGTGTACCCGGTATCTGATGAGTGCAGCAGTTGCCGCTGATCTGGGGGTGGGACTCCATAAGTTAGCTCAACCTATTTGGTTTGAGCAGATGGACAGATCGTTGTTGGGAGGACAACCAGCTACTCATATCACTGGGAAAGTAAGGATGGATCTAGAACAGCACAGGGAAGAGTTGAGGTTTGTAGTGGTCCCTCGGATCACCGAGAAGATTGTCTTGGGGCTAGTCTGGTTGGACAAATGGGGCCCTACTATATGGTGGGGGGTTTGCTGACACCTGAGGATAGGGCTGGGGCCTGATCCACCACCCCACGAGAGCCAATCCAACATCCCACCAACAGCTATTGACAAGGAAAGTACTTGGACACAGGGTAAAGCAGGAGGTGAGCCCATTTTCCCTATAGAATACAATGACCTAAAAGAGGTCTTTAGCGAGAGGGAGTGCAATGTATTACCACCTCACCATCCCACTAATTGTGGAATAGAAATCATCCCCGGGGTTACCGAAACTGAAAATGTATTTCATGACTCCCCAGGAACTGGCTGAAATGAAAGCCTATATTGATAAAAATTTAAAGAGAGGCTTCATTCAGCCAACAAGGTCATGGGTGGCAGCCCCTGTCTTGTTCTGGGAGAAAAAAGATGGTGGACTGTGTTTGTGTGTTGATTTTAGAGGAATCAATGCTGTCTGTGTGGAGCATCTGTACCCACTCCCTCTACTGAAGGACATGATGGCACACTTAGCGGAAGATCGGTATTTTACCAAATTGGACCTCCGTGAGTCCTATTACAGAGTCAGGATCAAGTCAGGGGACGAGTGGAAGATGGCATTAAATTGTCCCCTGGGGAGTTACCAGTTCAGAGTGATGCCCTTTGGTCTGCAGGGCACACCAGCGGTGTTCATGCAGCTCATCAATGAGGTGCTACATGAACATTTGTATAAGGGGGTGCTCCTCTCCTCATCCTCATATACATCCGGACGATGGAGGAACATGTCCAGCTGGTGTGGCAAGTACTCTGCAAACTGCTGAAAGCACACATATATCAAACTCTCTAAATGTGAGTTTCATAAGATGACTTTGGACTATCTTGGGTTCTGAATATCAGCAAAGGGAGTAGAAATGGATCCCACTAAGGTTAAGGCAGTTTTGGATTGGCAAAGCCCCAAAATGAGAAAACAGCTACAAAGCTTTTTGGGGTTTGCTAATTTCTACTGCCAATTTCTACCGTCCTTTGCCCAAGTGGCACTTCCACTCACTAACCTGCTGAAAACAAAACACCTCCCTAAGAAACCATGACCCGGGTGTCCACTGCAGTGGACGACTGATTGTCAGCGGGCATTTGAAATCCCTATTTGCTGAAGAGTCTGTGTTATGGCACCCAGACCCATCCAGACCATCTGTAGTGCAAGAGGATGGCAGTGAAGTGGCAGTGGGTGCGGTGCTACTACAGGCGAATAAGGAGGGGACCCTCCAACCGTGTGCATACACGTCAAGAAAGTTAAACGACACTGAACGCAATTGGCCCATTTGAGAGAAAGAGCCATTTGCGGTTTGGTGGGCTCTGTTAATGTGGCAGCACCTGTTGGAGAGTGGAACTTTGAGGTCTGGACAGACCATAAAAACTTAGAGGTTCTTCAGTCACCACGTAAGCTGTCTCTGAAACAGGTACGGTGGGCACTGTATTTCAGGAGGTTCAATTTCCTTTTGAAATACATTCGGGGGGGGGGACTTCTTGGCAGATGCATTGTCCCGAAAACCATAATATGATAGTGGCAGAGAGGTAATAGTCCAGGCAATGATTCCTGCAAGGTTGGTCCAATCGACCCCAGACATGTCCACCGTGGCTACTACCTCGAGCAGTGATGAGGACATACCCTTTCTCTATGAGAAGCCCTCACTACCAATCTGTGGTTCCAAGAGAACCAAACATGGCTTACACAGAGGGAGGGCTTTGCTTGGAAGGGGTCCAAGCTGTATGTGCCCAGTACTGTGCGGCTTACTGTACTATGGCAGTGTCATGACATCCATCCAGCCAGTCATTTCGGATTTTAAAAAACTCTACATTTGGTAAACAGACAGTTTTGGTGGCCGCACATGAGGAAGGACATTGTGCACGGTTGTACAGTGTGTAGCACCATGAAAGTGTTGTACAGTGTGTAGCACCATTGGCCGGGAAAACCTCCTGGTCTTTTACAGTCAGTGGCAGAGCCGACCCAACCATGGTAACAAATAGCCATGGACTTCATTGTGGAATTGCCAGAGAGTCAGGGAAATACCGTCATATGGATGGTTATCGATCTATTCTCTAAGCAGGCACACTTCATTGCCTACCCTGGAGTACCGTCAGCTAGAAAGTTAGGAAGTTAGCTTAGGAAGTTAGGAAGTTAGGAAGTTAGCTAGGAAGTTAGCAAAGTTGTTCATTGTGCACATCTATCGCCTCCATGGTATTCCACAGAGGATAATATCGGACAATACTGCCAAATTCTGGAGGAAATTCTTGGAAAGGGTGGGATCCAAATAGGCATTGAGCTCTGCAATCCATCCAGCCACCGACGGGGCAGTTGAGAGAGCCAACTCGATGGTGGAAAGGTACCTGCATTGTTATGTAAACCATCAACAAATGGATTGGGCCGACCTACTCCCATTTGCAGAGGTGGCGTAGAACAATGCAGTACACTGTAGTACCAGCTTCACCCTGTTCAAGGTGGCTACTGGACGGGAGTTCGTGCCAATACCCGAGTGTCCCCAAAATACCATGGACAGTGACCCGGCTGTAGGGGAGTGGATGGCCCGAACAGAGCAGGTGTGGAAAAACGTCAAAATGGCTTTGCAGCTAGCCGCCGATGGGTATATGTGGCAAGGTGACAAAACCCGGAGGATGCAGACTCCTTTTTATGTGGGCCAATGGGTTTTCTTATCTACTAAATACTTAAACTTATGCCTCCCAAGTAAGAAGCTGGGTCCTAAGTACATTGGGCCTTTCCCAGTGGTACAGGTGATCAACCCTGTTTTGGTGCAGCTTCAACTGCCTCGTTTGTTGGGGAAAACACACCCTGTTTTCCACTGCAGCCTCCTGCACCCTGCCCACTCATCCCCTTTCAGGGATCCAACCCCAATGCCACCCTCGCCACTGATGGTGGACAGTGAGCGATACTATGAGGTGGACAAAATACATGACGCCAGGTGGTGCAGGGGGAAACTGCAGTACCTTGTTTTGTGGAAGAGGTATCCCTTCTCGAAAGCCTCATGGGTGTCAAAAAGGGATGTACGAGCACCCAGGCTAGGTTTCATAGAAAACATCCTAGTAAGGCTGGGGGAACTACGTCCCAACAACTCTAGACTCACCGTGTTCTTTTCGTTGCAGACATCGGCTCAGTGATAGAGGGGGCCGCATGTCAGCTCCTGCATACCAACTGTCTTGGAGAGGCTGCACTGGTCAGTATCTGATGTCAGTAAAATGAGGACCCAGATTATTGCGGGTAATACTGTATGCTGACGATGTAAATTGTTTAGAGAGGACAGTAAACCACTATGAAGTGGTATATAAGTCTAAGTGCTATTGCTATTTTGAAATTCAGTCCTCATTTGTTCTCTCCTCTTTAACAAACTTGTTGCGTACCAATCTCTCTCTTTCATAGTCAGTTCACATTTATTCAGCATCCATTCAGTCTTGACCTTCTCTCCTTTTTCTTTATCACACACATTTCTTTAGTATCCCATTCCCACTGCATTCAACCTGTATTTATGCTTCTCCTGACATATCCAAATCTCATGTCTACATAACAAACCAAAGAGAAAACTTTCATTCAGGGCTGTTTTTTCTTCATTTTTTTCATCGTTCATTCTTCTCAACATACCACATACTATCTTCTACCTTTCAACCAAATTTTGCACAACCTAAAATGTCTCCACCCAAATACATCTATATTTATGTTGGATATCTTTCAGATGTATATTCCTTGCTACATTCTACAATCAATCATATTCACTGTAAATTATTCAAATTCCTAGCTAGGAATACTGCATTATCTGCATTCAAAGTATGTGTACAGTTGTGACCCCTACCAGTATACCACTAATATATCCACAAGCATTCCTTACACATCTGCTTATAAATACATTAAACAAGCGAAGGATCATCACACAATCTAATCTTACTCCCTGTTCAATATTGTACCATTCACTAAGTATTTCCATTATATTCATTTAAAAAAATCTGCTACATATCTGTGCAAAGCATTCTATAAGTCAAATTCTACTTATTTTGCATTATAGTATTTAACATGTACTTTTATCATTCCTTTAGAAATCACCAAAACACTGTTTCCAACATCCTCTCATTTCAGTTTCTGTACTCTTATCATTAATATTGTTCAGCTACTAATGACTGATAAATCACAAATAAAATATTGAATTGAATGTTATTGAATTCAACAGAGGTTGCTACACGTGAACACGTGCAGTGAACTTCCTAGCAGTCACCATAAAGAGCCTGTCAACTGATCCACATGTAGACACAAGTCCTGGATCCTGACAAGTGGTGATAAAGGATAGAACAGTAGGCCTGATTCAGATAACGAGTGCAGCAGCTTGTTCCTTAAATGGATTTAGTCTGCTTGAAAAGATCAGTACTTCTGATACATACATCAGTAGCTGACATTGTATTCAAAGGTTAAATTAATATCTCACATTCTTCATCTCACAGGAGGAGAAATGATAATAAATCCAAGAACCAGCATGACATATTTTCATTTGATCTGCCACCCTGGATTCAAATTCTTGCTTTGGTCATGAAAACTTAATCTAACTCCTGAGGTCAGCATACAGAATAGAATGCTTGTGCATTGGCTTAGTCTGCTTGGAAGAAAAACAGAACATGAAGATACTAGTAATTAATAACAAATAACAAATAGCAAAGAATGACATTTCCAAAGCCAGAAGACAAATCCAGATCCTAAATCTTTTAGAACTGTAGGAAGTTAGCATCCACCCCTCTCCTAGGAAAATGGAATATTCTACGAAATATTAAAAAGGTAGAATAGAATATTTCCCCTAAAAGAGAAATAGAAATCTTAAGACAGAAACTCAGCCCCAGCTCCCTGCCCTCAGCAGATGTTTTGGTTATGTACAACACAAAAGCCTGGGCCAGCTTATCTACAATACAAAAGACCTTCAGCTCCAGGGTGATAGGATTAGCCCTCACTCAGGATCCAGACCAGAACATAGCCATTAAGCCATAATAGGAATTGCCCAAAACCTCTTCATTACATCATCACCCAGCAAGATTCAACCTGACACCATGGGGGTCTGACAACCAATCAGAATACATTTCTTACACAGGAACAGGAAGCTCCAAGGCGGGGCCCAAGAGAGGGTATACATCTATCTCCCTCTCTCACGCAAGTGCTCTTTTTTGCCCAGGACTCAAACCATGTGATCCTGTCCACCATTAAACCATCTTTCCAAGCAGTCTCCATGTTTCCAGTGTCTTTCTTCCCACTTGGAACTGAACCCAGATGGACATTTTTCCCAACAGAACTATACATATATCCAGATGATTCACATGGACAAACTTTGAATAAGGGAATAAAGGGTGGTATCCAGAAGTGGCAAAGGCTGTCCAGTAGCCCAGAATAAATCTGAATTAAAATAAGAGAGAGAGGGGGGGGGGAGGGAGGGAGGGAGGGAGGGAGGGAGGGAAGGAAGGAAGGAGGGAGGGAGGGAGAGAGGGAGGTGTAATGGTATCATAGGATATTACCTACTCGTAAATTGTCTACTTTGCTAACTTTCCAGGATGAAGAAGCTGAACACTGCAGTCTTACTACGGTGTGTATATCATGCAGCTAATTCTGGCAGAAGGCTAATCCTTCTGTTTTATGAAGTCAAATATAATGAAAAGCCCCAGGCTTCTAACAAATGTGATATCATTTTGGTAAATGTGCTGGGTTGTTATATTTTTTTCCCCTTTCTCACACACACTTTCCAGATAAAATAAATGCAGCTTCTTCCATTGGGAACACAGGCAGCTCTTATTTACAACACAATTAGCAGGCTGCCATCAAGCTATAATAGGTATGTATATAAACAGGAAATGTTTCAAGGTAAAGCAGCCTGTGCCATATTGAATCCGGTTATCAAAACAGGCTTGCCTTCAACAACAGGGGAGCTGAAAAAAATCTTCTTTTTCCAGTAGTGTGCTTAAAACCTTTGTGAATTTGCCTTTGCATGTTCTGAATGTTATGAGTGGGAATTTGCACACAGAATGGCTGGAACTGGCTTTCTCAGAGAATTGTCTTTGCTCATTTTTTTGTTGGCTGCAGAGGTCACAGCTGGTCTGTGCAACACCACTTTCCAAACAGGTTAAAAACCTCTTTTTGACCTCAAAACCTTTTAAGTCAGGTGATTGGACAATAGGTGAAGCAATGGAATTTCAACAAACAAACCAACTGAAGGAGAAGCTTGGAAAGAAAGAACAACAATAATAAAAAGTTCCTGTTGGGATTTGAACCAGTAACCTCTGAATTATGTTGGAAGAAAAATCCATTTGCTTCAGTTCCAAGCCAGGAGAAAGACACTGGAAATAAAATGGAGGCTGATTGGAAAGAAGGATTTCGTTTATTGATGAGCAGATCTAGAGGTGGTATTCAGCAGGTTCTCACCAGTTCTAGAGATTTCCGGTAGCAGAAATTTTGAGTAATTCGGAGAACCGGTAAATACTACCTCTGACTGGCCCTGCCCCCATCTATTTTCTGCCTCCCGAGTCCCAGCAGATCGGTAGAAAATGGGGATTTTGCAGTAACCTTCCCCTCGAGTTGGGTGGGAATGGAGATTTTACAGTATCCTTCCCCTGCCATGCCCACAAAGCCATGCCCACCAAGCCACACCATGCCCACCAAGCCACGCCCACAGAACCGGTAGTAAAAAAATGAATCCCACCACTGGAGCAGAACCACAGCATGCAATTCTGAGATAGTTGACAAATTAGCTTGATGAGTGCAAGGAGCTTTATACAGTTTCTGAAATGCTGCAGGGGGTTGGGCAATGTAGTGAGCCTGGTGTCTTTTGCTATTCTAATGGTGGTGAGTTAATCCTATTATGTCCTAAAGGTTATGTCCTATTCTTAGAATTTGGGTGGAGGATGTAAATTTTAATTCCAGCCTAGGGGAGCTGTGGCTGAAGGTTAGGGTTAGGGTTTGGGTTAGGGTTAGGGTTGGATTCGGGTTCCGGTTCGGGTTCGGGTTAGGGTTAGGGTTAGGGTTGTGAATAGGCTGGCCTGGATTTCTTAATGGGCACAAAATATCCATCTCTAAAGATTTCAGGCGTCTGCTGGAGGCTGTTTTACTATGCAGGAAATTGGGGCTACTTTCTGACTTTAAGCGCATGTTTCTCCAAAACATTTCATTCTCGTGGGTGGGGGTGGGAGCTTCCCACAATTATGAAACAGGGGATAGATTACACTCTTGTAACAGGAGGGTCTAAAAGATACTAGAGCCAGTGCTACTCTTTGGCTCAGTTGAAGGGGTGGGTGTTACTCTACAAAAGAACCAATGAGCTGCTGTGATTATCCTGAACCCACTAGAAATGTCTTAGCTATATAAATTTAAAAAAATATCTTGGGCTTTGTGAGAACATCAGGAGGCCCTTATTCAACAATTTTAAACTGAAGAAATATTTCCATTTTCAAAGGCAATTTTAACCTTTTCTTTTTCTCATCTATTCAGCTTGGAATAAGGGCAGGGGGAAGGAACTGCAAAAAAGTTTTCCAAGTGTGGTGCCATTATACAGTTTTTAAATGTTTTAGGATTTTGGAAATTTTATTCATGGCCCCAAATATGGAATTTGCTTTTCACACAACTGCAACTAATAAGTCAGTATTTCTACTGAGCTGTTCACCCCAATCTTCCAATCTCTTTTTATCTCTTCATGGCCCCCTCAGATGCATCAGTATATGTACTTGATGTTCAAATTTCTTGTTTTGGTATATATCAATTTATAGTTGCTTAAATTGAAGCACATTTTTCACGTCAGTATTCATTTCCCAAGCCTGAAAATAACCTTTTCATACAAATCACATGATTGGTTTCATTTCATGCATGTAAGTAGCAATAGCAATAGCAATAGCAATAGCACTTACTTATATACCGCTTCATAGTGCTTTACAGCCCTCTCTAAGCGGTTTACAGAGTTCAGCATATTGCCCCCAACAATCTGGGTCCTCATTTTACCCACCTCGAAAGGATGGAAGGCTGAGTCAACCTTGAGCCTGGTGAGATTTGAACAGCTGAACTGCTGAACTAGCAGTTCAGATTGCAGTGCTGCTTTTAACCACTGCGCCACCACAGGCTCCACAGTACCAGTTATACTTACTATATAATCAGTATACTATACTATAGAGCAGTGTTTCCCAACCTTGGCAACTTGAAGATATCTGGACTTCAACTCCCAGAATTCCCCAGCCAGCGAATGCTGGCTGGGGAATTCTGGGAGTTGAAGTCCAGATATCTTCAAGTTGCCAAGGTTGGGAAACACTGCTATAGAGAATAAACTAAAGGAAGCCATTTTAATAGATTATGAATGCATTTTGTCAATCTAGTACATGTATTTTGTCAATCTAGTACATGCTTTCAGGATTATTAGGGATGTGACTGGTGAATAACAAATCATGTTATAATGGGAAATTTAGATATGTGACCATTCCATCAGAAGTAAAAAAAATCCATGATTGGAAAAAGGTGCTTCTTCCCTGTAAACGTATCTGCATATTTGTTATTTCCTGATAGACTTTTAAACAATTTGGAAGCTGGTTTGCCCAAATAAGATGGTTTCAATGGGGAGTGTAAACAGTGGGATTAACTCTTGAATTTAGAAGATTTATCCAATTGCATAGGTCCAGAAGTATTTCTTCGGTTCATGATTGTATGCATTTGTAAATATTTGCATCATTTAGTTTAAATGTTGGGCACTTCGATGCTGTAGATTCCAAAATTATATTAAACCTCAGAAATCCATTGCCAATTTTCTTTGCTTGTCTTGAGTCTCAACTTTTGAAAGAGAGGGAAGGAATTTCTCTAGAGGCTATCAATAACCATCCATCTTTATAGTGTATAAATGCAGTACAAATATCTTTATTTTCCATTTCTTAAAAGATCCTTGTGTACCTTATAATTTAAGAAATTACAGTATTTTCTAGAACTTATAAAGCCTGCAGTTTTCCCTCAGAAATGTTCATACAGCTTATTGAACCATTCTGTTGTTTTATTTAATCTTAGCTCCTAATGTTGTAAGGAATATAACTATATAGAAATTCTGAAGGAAAATGAATCCCCTTGTTCATCTCCCAGGAAAGAGATAATATATTGAATCACTTACTCTGAAAAGAGCTTAGATGGTGAAATAGGGACACTTTGGAGATCTGAAGGGTAATCATGCTCCTTCAAAAATCTACATCCTTAAGAAAACTGTCAAAATGGATGTAAGAAATGTTTTAGAGTTGACATGTTTTGTATAAGTACTTGGACATAAATTCTTTAAGCAGACTGTGAAAAGCATACATTAATTTCCCTGCAAAACTGCAATAGGTTACTTTCCACCTGCTATACAGTACATTGCCTTTTAAATCAGACTTCCCCTGCTTATTTTCCCCATCCTTGTTGCTTCAACTGGAGAATCAAATGAATAGAGATGGCAACCCCAGATCAAAGAGGGCACTATGTTCCTTTGGCTCATTTTATGTTAAGTCTTATACACACATTACTCAGAACTTCAAAACCTCATATTCAAGATGTGTTGCCTTGCCTGGCCCTATGAAAAGAGATTCTTCTGTGGGCCTCGTTTGTGGGGAGAAATATACCTCTCGTACTTGTAACTACCAGCTAGTAGGAAGTTAGCACCCACCGTCTCCTAGGAAAATTGAATATTCTAGGAAATATTAAAAAGGCAGAATAGAATATTTCCCCTAAAAGAGAAATTAGAAATCTTAAGACAGAAACTCAGGCCCAGCTCACTGCCCTCAGCAGATATTTTGGTTATCTACAACACAAAAGACCTTCAGCTCCAGGGTGATAGGATTAGCCCTCACTCAAGATCCAAACCAGGACATTAAGCCATAATAGGAATTACCCAAAGCCCCTTCATTACATCATCACCCACCAAGATTCAACCTGGCAAGGGGCGTGGCCAATGTCACAGCGGTACGGGTGTCCCCCACGATCTGTGGGGAACCCCGAATCCTAGCTGTTCAGAGACCTGGAACTGATCAGAACCAGGTCGGATCTGCCCTGGAAGGGTGATGGAGAAGAGCAGCACCAGTTGGTGGCCTGGGGGGCTTGCAAACCCCCAGGAAGCTGTCACCAGCCTCTCGGCCAGCAGCTGAGGAAGACGACTCTGTCGCCATTAGCTGGGACGGCCACGATTGGACAGATTGAATGGAAAGATCGTGGATTGCCTGGGTGAAAAGATCTAAGCATTTGTGCTGAAAAGAGGTGAAGAAGTGCTGAAGCTGGTGAGTGTTTGGCTGATTTAACGATAAAAAGAAGAAATTTAAAACTAAAAAGGAAACAAAAGAGGTTTCAAAATGGAGTGAGCGGCTATCTAGCAATTGGAAATACCATAGAGAGAGTTAAAGGAACAGGACTAAAAGCCCAAATTTGAGGAAGATTCAACTTGGCACCATGGGAGTCTGACAACCAATCAGAATACATTTCTTACACAGGAACAGGAAGCTCCAAGGTGGGGCCCAAGAGAGGGTATAACTCTATCTCCCTCTCTCACCCATGTGCTCTTTTTTGCCCAGGACCTCAAACCATATGGTCTTGTCCACCATTAAACCATCTTTCCAAGCAGTCTCCATGTTTCCTGTGTCTTTCTTCCCACTTGGAACTGAACCCAGATGGACATTTCTTCCAACAGAACTATACATATATCCAGATGATTCACATGGACAAGCTTTGAATAAGGGAATAAAGGGAGAAATATATCTCTCATACTTGTAACTACCAGCTAGTAGGGGATCTTTGGAAACTGGTCACTTATTGCTGGTGTTAAGACAGAAGATGTGTCGATTTCCTTTGATTATTGCTGCACACTCTTCTCCAGCATATGCCTTCTAGCCTTCTAGCTCTATGATTATTTTGAAGAGACGTTGATTGATGCCACTGCAAAAAAAGCTGCCCGGGGTCATTCCAGTGTGTGTTTGTGGTTGTTACTTTTTTGAATCAGAAGTATTGCTAGAGAGAACAAGGTTTAAAGTTTTGATGATTGCCTTATGTGCACCCCACATGCTTTGCGGATCCTTTGTGATGAAAGCTTTGCATCAGTAATGTATATTCTAAAATCATTTTCTTCCTGTCATGATGACAAATGCATCGTAACAGTTCTTGGTTTCCCATTTTGAATTGCTTGTCTTTCTCTTTTTATTAAAGGGTGGAGACCCTTCCTCCAAAAGCTAATATCCTTTTGAGCAAGGTGTTCCCTTTCATTACAGTCCAATAATTGGCCTTCCTTCTATTATTGCTAGCAGTTTGGCCAACTGCAGTGTTTTACAATTGCAAATTATTTCATGTGGCTCCCCTTCACATGCTGTCGCAAAGCCGCTGGTTCATTTTACTACTTCCTTCCACCTTGATTTTTGAGGCAAAAGAAATTTCTGCACATTAAATGTTATGTTCAGAAGCTTCTTCAGTTCAGGAAACTGTCAGACAAGGG
Organism: Diadophis punctatus similis; assembly: GCA_023053685.1. Taxonomy (NCBI): domain Eukaryota; kingdom Metazoa; phylum Chordata; class Lepidosauria; order Squamata; family Dipsadidae; genus Diadophis; species Diadophis punctatus. Next base: position 79,098,890 of record JALIGW010000003.1, on the reverse strand, counting down.
CTTCAAGTTTATACAAAAGTTTTGATGGGGTAAATAATGATACTATCAGTCCTCAGGAAAGCAAATCACATCAGGTTCATGTCTTTAGAACATGAAGGTGGGTGTGTCTTTGAGAACATACAGTTTCCTTATTTTGTATATGAGAATTTCCATTGATTCTCCTTTGTAGTTGACACCTTTCCATTTGTACATCTGGTGGTAGATTGATGGAGGAAAACAACCACGGTTGAGCTTTTCTTTCCATCTTCCTATCTCTTGGTCTTATAGAGTAGCTAGCAGAACACTTGTCAATTTCCTTTTCCAGAAAAGAAGAAAAGTTCAGTGTTACACAGATGAATCTGTTTTTAAAGCACCAGTCCATCCACAAGGGCAGGAAATAGTCATTCACTGATATTCTTAAACAGACTATCGGTTGCTGGGACCATAGAGGAAGAGATAGAGAATGGAGTAAGCTCCTCCTCATGAAACTGAATAGGATTTAGACATTACATTCACATGTTCCTCCCTTAGAAGCCAATATCCTGAAATCAGCTACAGAGGGAAATGCCCAGAAATGCCGAAAACACTGTACAGCCACCAACAGAAATGCAACTGGGAGGAATCTTCATTTCCTGTAATATATTTTGTTTTAGAGGAAAATGATTGATGCTGATCTTAAATGTGTCCTAGCAGTCCAGCATCTGCTTTTATCCAGGTCATAAGAACCTACCATATGTTTAATCTGCTCATCAGCTCAAGTGATCAGAGTATTTCTCCTCATTATTACCAAAGTGTTTAACTGACACTTGCGTTATAAACATTACATCTGTTGGAAGAAATTTCCAGGTCCAGTTCCAAGCCGGGAGAAAGGCAGTGGAGACAAAATGGAGGCTGGAGGCTGATTGGAAAGAGGGTCCATTTATTGATGAAGCAGAACCAGCAAGCATGTGATCCTGGACAGCTGACCACATGGAGTTGAGAGTGGGTGGCTTTTATACCCTCTCTGGGCTCTGTATTTGAGCTTCCTGTTCCTGTGCAAGAACATGTATTCTATTGGCTGTTGTCAGATTCCCATGGGGCCATGTAGGGGTTATGTAGGGGTCATAGCTGGCTCTATAGGCAAAGTACAAATCCTAAATGTTTGTCTGAGCTAAGTTTGGTTGAAGTTTCTGAGGGTGATGCAATGTCCTTAGGAGATTGTGTAATGTAGTGAGCTCTGTGTCTTCTGCTAAATGGTAGAGGGTTAATCCTATTATGTCCTGAAGAGTCATGTCTTAATCCCATCACCCTGAAGCTGAAGGTCTTTCGTTTTGTAGATAGGCTGGCCCAGTCTTCCTTAACAGGCATAAAATATCTGCTGGGGGCAGGGAGACTGAGTCTGCTTTCTGTCTCTAAAAAAACATGTTTCTCCATGTCACATTTAAGGAAATCTAATATTCTGTCTTATTTCCCAAAATATTTCATTCTTCTAGAAGAGGCATGGGTGCTAACTTTCTACACGTCTGTTCCATATAAGAAAATGTTCTCTTTGTTCAAGCTTATTGTTTTGCTAATTCAGTTTAAAACAATGTATAATGATATCCTTTCTCAATCACTTTGGCCCCATCCTGGTCAGGATGGAGCAGTCCTTACTGCAAAACAACTGCAAATATCACAGCACTTTCATTTACTAATGCCTCTGCCAGTCAGCTGTCCAGGCCCATCAGATAAAGAAAATGCAGTCTTTCCATTGACAAATCTATCAAGAGAATCCTCTAGGACAGTGATGGCGAACCTTTTTTGGTTCGCGTGCCAAAAGGGAGGAAGTGGGGGGGGTCATGCATGCATGTGCCCACACCCATAATTCCATGCGGGGGCCCTGCACATGCGCATGTGACCCACTCCTGCTCTCGGCACACGAGTAGGGAGTAGGGAAACAGGCTGTTTTAAGCCTCCGAAGGGGGTGGGGAAGGCCCGTTTTTTACTCTCCCCAGGTTTCACAGCCTTTCTAGGAGCCTGGGGAGGGCAAAAATGGCCTCCACCCTGGAGGCCATCTGGAGGCCAGAAATGGTCTGTTTCAAGTTGGGAATTGGGCCATTTCTGACCTCCGGGGGGCCTCCGGTGAGGTGGGGAAGGCCGTTTTCGCCCTCCCAGGTTCCAGAAAGGCTCTGGAGCTTGGGGAGAGCAAAAAAAGGGCCTTCCCCACCCCCTTCGGAGGCTTAAAAAAGCCTGTTTCCCTACTCCCTACTCCCAGTGGGCCCAGAAGGCCCAAAAGGACCTGAGTTCGCGTGCCCACTTGTGGCACGCGTGCCATAGTTTCGCCATCACGGCTCTAGGATTTGCTTAATTATAGTTTGGTTTTCTTATGTTAATTAGAATGAGATACTTTTGTTGCTGTTTTGACAATTAAAATAAATATGTGTAATACAAATTCCACCTCTCTCCTTCTCTCTCTCTCTCTCCTAAAATAAATGAAATCAAGCTGCCGCATTGAGAAAAGAATTTACATTCATGTAACTTTTTAAGCTGTCTAATATTGTTCCTATTGTTTTCTACATGTCCTCATTTTGGTCCTTCCTCACTCAAAAGAGGTGAGTAGGATTTAAAGGCATCAAGTCCATCTCAGGCTTCATTTCAGGCTTAATTGATTATTGAAGGATGTTACAGAGATGTCATGCTCTAGGAAATACTGTGCTGGAAATAAACTCCTTTAAAAAAGAGCTTGATGTGTATTCCCAGATTAGGAAGTGATGACTCTTAATTAAGTGGATTTTAAAAGCCTAAAAGAGAGGTCATCTTTTACAGATATAATTTTTTTAGGGCTGGAATCAGTAGTGGGTTCCTAGAGGGCAGAAGAACGCAAATGGCGGCATCCCGGCGTCCCGGGAAAGCGGGTGGGGGAAGCCCCGCACCGCAAACGCTACCAGTGTCTTCGGCTCGGCGGCGAAGAACAGCGGAGAGCGCACCGGTAGGAACCCACTACTGGCTGGAATATAATGTGACACAAAAGAAATGAGAGAAAACACATTAGATTTCCATCAGTGTTTAAATATTCAACATATGTAGTATCTTCACAAGTAGAGGTAGAGTAGCTGTGCCCCACCACATATTGCTGAACTACAGCTCTCACCATCCCTTATCATTAACCCTGTTGGTTTGGGTCATCACTTCAACTACCTCTGGAAGGCCATAAGCTCCCCATCCACACAGGGTGACATATCACCAATCTGCAAATGACACCAGTTATACATATCTGCTCCCAGCCTCCAAGGGAAGCTGTAGAGATTCTGCCCCAGTGTCTGAAGGATATGAGGATCTGTTGTGGCCAAGTCGAGTCCAGGGCAATTAGCAGCCAATCCCAAGGATTCGGAGGTAGTGAGGGTGCACTGGTACAGAACACCAGTGTTCCTGGCACCAGAGACGGAGAGTGAAGAGGACGTGGGGTCAGAGGCTGGTGAACAATTAGAACCTGATGCTGAGGTTCTTCTTCTCCTGAGATTAGTGATTAGTGACTCAGGAGAAGAGGAGGAGGCTCTTCTGGATGCCAGAGCACGCAGGTTCTCAAAGAGACATGAGTGGCTAATCAGGAGGAGGCTTCCTCATGAGTAGTAATGCAGGGCTTGACCACGCCCTGAGGGTATTTAAGGGTCTGTCACGAGGGGCTTCGTTGCAGAGAACAACCCCATTCTGTGGTTTCAGCATTTTGCTCTTGTATCTGCATCTCGGATTATCAACAGTTAACATTTTTCCTGTGATTAATGAGAGTTTGGATTTCCGCCAAAACCTCCATGAGGTGAGATACCGCTCCTTAACTGCTCTCTGAGACTCTAGCCAAATACTCGGAAGACTTTGTGAATGACTGATATTCTTTTCAAAAGACTCAATCTGGCTAAGAATTTATTTGCAGTAAAACAATATTGCTTCCAATTCCTTCTTGTGCATCTTATTTTGGGGGCATACCCATGGGGACAGAACAGGATCTGGATGGAGAATAACAGACCAACCATGTCAAAAGAAAGACAGTATACGTTTTGGGTCCTCTGGATCCCGGAATTGGAGTTTTTCCATTTTTCTTCTTGCTAGCATGTCGTTGTCCTACTCAGACTTGGAATGCAATGTGGGGTTCTTCTGGATTCATAGCACCTACTTGAAGACCAGGTTAACAGCTGCGGTCTGTGGGGCCCTTTGCATAACTGAATCTTGTGTACTAATTGCAGTCCCACCTACACCAGGAAGTCCTGTTCATGATCATTCACTCTTAGACACCTTGTGAGTAGACTATTTCAACATACTGTACATTGGACTGCCCTTGTAGATCATCTGGAAGCTTCATTTGGTCCAGAATGCAGTGGTGTGGATAGCTAATGGGCGCAGCTTATTACACCCATGTAACATAGCCACTCTGTGAGCTGCATTGGCTTCCAATAGACTTTGGGGTCTAGAATGTTGGGTATCATCTTTAAAGCCCTACAAGGCATAAAACCAGGTTACCCATGAGACTGCCTTCTCCTAAAACATCAGCCTTTCCAACACACTCACATAGGGAGGTATGTTCCAGGTTCCCTTCTGTAAACTTTACATCTTATGGGATCTAGGAAGCATGTCTTTCTGATGATTGCCCCTGTGCTCTAGAAAGAATTCCCAACAATATAAGCCCCAACTCTGCTTTTCTTTAGTAAGTAAATTTCTTTAGTTTCTTGACTATTGCAACGCACTCTACATGGGGCTACCCTTGAAGAACGTTCGGAGACTGCAGCTAGTGCAGAATGCGGCTGCGCGTGTGGTGATGGGTGTCCCTAGATACACCCACGTGACACCCATCCTTCGTGAACTGCACTGGCTGCCTATAGGTCTCCGAGTGCAATTCAAGGTGTTGGTGATTACCTTTAAAGCCCTACATGGCTTAGGACCAGTTTTCCTCCGAGACCGCCTTCTCCAACATACCTCCCTAAGACCGATTAGAGCCCACAGGTCTGCTGGTGGTCCCGTCAGCCAAACAATGTCGGCTGGCGGGCCCACGAATGAGGGCCTTCTCTGTGGCAGCACCGGCTCTCTGGAATACACTACCCCCCGAGATCTGCATTATTCCCACCCTGCCAGCCTTCAGAAAAGCAGTTAAAACATGGCTTTGTCAACAGGCCTGGGGCCAATGATTTTAATACAACACCGATCATTTTTACCCCCATGAATGATTTATTGTATGGGTTTTTAAATTGTGGTTTTTAATGTTTTTTTAATGTTTTAATATATACTGTTTTTAATGCTTTTTATATTTGTTGTTGCATGTGAATTTTTACTGTTGTGAGCCGCCCAGAGTCTCTGTGGAGTGGGCGGCATACAAATGCAACTAATAAATAAATAAATAAATAAATAATAATAAAGCAATCAAGACATGGTGTTTCCTCCAGGGATTTGGGTCCAGCTGAGCTCAGTCCCCTTTTGCTTGTTATTAATATTGCTTTTGGACATCTTTTTATATTTTGTATTCCATTTTTATATATTGTTCATGTTTTAATATTATGTGGAGTTTGTTTGGGGAGGCTATTGGGTTGTTTTTTTCGTTTTGTTTTTGTTTGTTGTTTTTGTTTGTTGTCTGCCACCTAGAGTCACATTGTTTGAGTTGGGCAAGTCTTTTAACTCCACTGTAAATAAATAAATTGCTCCAACTGGGCAACTAAACTAAACTGCACAGAAGAAAATTCACGCATTTGAAATTAAATATACAAATTTTCTTCCAGTCCGAAGCAAGAGTGGCACTATTCCTTTAACAGAAATAGTGTTCAGGAGAGAAATATAGCCAGATAGTTGATTGTCAGGTTTCAGCTCAGTGCACATCCCCATATATCCATCTCTGTTCCATCCTGAGCTTGGGTGCTGATAGATCTATGGAGGTCCCAAAATTAAGCTTTCTTCACAGTAGGATTTATTGCAGGAGATGCTGTATTTCCCTTCATTGAATGTGTACAAACAGAGGCTACATAACCATGTACTTTGGATCTTTCATTTGGATTCCTGTCCTGAGTAGAAAGTTGGACTCAATGTCCTAAGTGTCCAAATTCAACTCTGTTTGTGTATAGTTCTGTATCAGTTTTTGTCAAATCTAAATTTGTGAAGATGGTGAGAATACTATGGAAAAACAAGTTACCATAGAGGGACAGGGCCCATGAAAATGATAAAATTTTCTTAAACATTACCTGATTACCATCAAGCAGTGGAATATCTTGCCTTCAGAAGTAGTGGGTACCCAATCACTGGAGGTTTTCAAGAAGAGACTGGACAGCCACTTGTCTGAAATGGTATAGGGCCCTGGTGGCGAACCTATGGCACGCATGCCAGAGGTGGCACGCAGAGCCCTCTCTGTGGGCACGCACGCCGTCACCGCAGCCCTGCTTGGTCGCGTTTCTCCGTCGTGTTTCTCACCATCGTTTGCAGGGAAACAAAAGTTTGAGAGACTAAAAAAAATGCGCGAAACAGCATTCCGCCTTCATTGCACTCTACATGGGGCTACCCTTGAAGAGTATTCGGAGACTCCAGCTGGTGCAAAATGTGGCTGCACATGCTGTGGTGGGTGTGTCAAGATACACCCATGTAACACCCATACTCTGCCAGCTGCACTGGCTGCCCATTGGTCTCCGGGTACAATTCAAGGTGTTGATCATCATCTTTAAAGCCCTACATGGCTTAGGACCAGGTTACCTCCGGGACCGCATTCTGCCTCATACTTCCCTCCGACCGGTTAGGGCCCACAGAGTGGGTCTCCTCCAGGTCCCGTCAGCCAAACAATGCCGGCTGGCGGGCCCTAGGGGGAGGGCCTTCTCTGTGGGGGGCCCCGTGCTTTGGAACCAACTTCCCCCAGAGATCCGAATTATCCCCACCCTGCTGGCCTTCCGGAAAGCCGTCAAGACATGGCTCTTCCTGCAGGCAGGGGTTTGAGACTAGTTTTTATCCGAGATCTCCCCCAGTATGTATGTTGTTGAACGTTTTTTAACTTTTGTAATGTTTTTAAATTGCTTTTTAATGATTTGGTTGGTTGTTTTATTAAAATGTTGTACGCCGCCCTGAGTCCTTAGGGAGTAGGGCGGCATAGAAGAACCTAATAATAAAATAAAAATAATAATAAATTGCGGTACATTTGCTGTTGCTATCCCCATGGCCTGTACCCTACTCTCACAGAATCTTGCGCAGCACAGTGAAATTTAGTGTGGAGCCACATTGCAACCCTGCGTTGGCTCGGCAAAAAAAAGCTGCCTTTCCTGCAGAGCTGCCTGTGTGCCCCACCTCCCCGCTGGCCAGCTGGTCTTCAGCCCGCTGCTCATGAGCTTGTCGGCCTCCAGATGTCAGATTCCCACCACCCAGCACCAGTTCCCACCACCTAGCACCAGTTCAGGGGTTCCTTCCCCAAGGGGGGGAGGGAGAGAGAGACAGAGAGAGCAAGATGGACAGAGGGAAAGAGAGAGAGAAAGAGAGAGAGGGAGGGAGGGAGGGAGGGAGAGAGAGAGAGAGAGAGAGAAAGAGAAAGAGAAAGAGAGAGAGAGAGAGCAGGAATCATTCCTGGAGATGAGCAGATAATGAAGAAAATTTTGGACTGCGCTGAAATGAACAGATTAACATTAAGATTAAAAGATAAAGAGGATTCATTGTATTACAAGATTTGGGGGAAGTTTTATAGATGGTTAGAAAATGAATATAAATAAAGAAGTTTGAATATAAGCGAATGATGTAACCCAGATGTAACACTTAAAAGAGATGAGGGGATAGGGAAGGGGGGGATCTTAAATTTGAAGTGTATTAATAGACAAACACATAAAAATAAAAATAAAAATTAGACCAAAGAAATATATGGAATAAAATATGAAAAATGTAAGATTGTGTAAAAGAATTCAAGGTTGCTGGAATACCATCCCAGAAAACTGGAGAAATTACAGCAAAGGAAGGAGGAAGGGAAGAGAGGAGTAAGAAGAAGGAAGAAAGGAAGAGGAGGAGGAAAGAAGAGAAGAGGAGAGAAGAGAGTTAGGAGAGACAGCAGGAGGGGAAGTAGGGAAGAGGAGAAGGAGAGAGGGAAGGGGAAGTAGGTTTAGAAGGAGAAAGAGGAAGGGAAGGGAAGAAGAAAGAGAAGGAAGGGCTATATGAGATAGGAAGGGAGGATGGTAAAAAAAGCAACCTTGAACTAATAAAGCAATAAGATAAATCTAGAATATATGTGCAAAGATTTTGTAAAAGAATGAAATGAGGAATGAGATGATAACTGTGAAAATGTCTGTATGGGAATAAAAAAACTTTTTCAAAAAAAGAGAGGGGGAGGGAAGAGAGAGAGAGAGAGAAGAGAGAGTGGGAGGGAGGGGAAGGAGAAAGAAAAAGAGGGGGGAAAGGGAGAGAGGGACGGAAAGAGAGAAATGATATTACAAAAGTTTTTCTTTTTTATTGCTGCTAAATGTAATATTTCAAAAGCAGAAAAAAATGAAGGGGCATAAAAGTGCATTTATCACGT